>SZWC01000521.1:71844-113518 GCA_023375785.1 Penium margaritaceum
AAGCGTTGGTGCTCAGGGGAGAGAAAACTAGTGCCAAACACATGCGTAGGAGAGAGAGAGAGAGAGAGAGAGAGAGAGAAGAAACGGAGGGAATTTTGTGAGACATGATAAAAAGTCACCAACAATTGAGGCACAAAACACAATGGCATGGGTGTCAAGAGCAGTCACTGTGACACAGTCAGGAGCGTGCTCAACAGTGAGACCCATCCTTGTGCATGCACAAACATAGAGCAGGCTGAGCTCAAGAGCAAGGACAAAGACTGCAAAAAAATGTACTAGGGGCCAAAAGGACCATCAAATTGCACAACCCCAACTCCCTCTATAGGAAACAACTGACGAGACTCGAGGCAAATGGACTGGATGGACGTAACAAGACTGTGCAAAATGAAGTCACTACGACGACAAGTCATATGATGGGTGACAACAGAGTCAATGATCCAGTTTTCACTCAGCTCACAACCAGTTTTCTACACTTAACAACATGCCATTGAACACTCTGCCTCTACTGGACATGAAGCAGAGGAATCAGGACAACGACAAACAATGTGGACATGTGACTCGTCAAGCTAGTCTGTACTGACAGGTCCATCCTCATCACAAGTCAAATGATCTCCCCACAAGCATCATCACAGGCAACCGACACAATACAAAAATCTATCTGGAGACCATCTGGCTGTGACAACACACTCACACCTCCCTCAATACGAACCTCTAGCAGCTAAAAAAGCTCCACGATAGTGCGATCCCAAGGGTCCATATCACCACTATTACATGGTAAAACGGTTGCGTCTACTATAGTCGTGGGTGTGGCATAACCTGTCCGTCTGTCATCGGAGGACATGCACTCCGTGTGCATGATCTGAGGCTAATCAAGGTGTTATTCACTCTCTGTGTAGCGATGAGTGTCCCTCTAGCTCTAGTAGTGGAAAAAACGTCCACTTCTGCTGCTCATTGGTTGATGCTGTTGCTATTATTGTCCCTTGTTGCGTCTCCTTTTCCCCTTTTTCTTCTGTGTGGCTGATGTAGTACTCAGAGTCTGGTCGATAGGAGTAGAAAGGAGGACGAAGCGGTGGAGGTGGGACAGGCACACTCGGACTGAGGTGTTGGAGGGATCACAGCCGATGCTACAACAAGTGGACTGCTAATGGGCAACGACAACCCCATGAACCGGTGTATCCTGAAGAAAGTAGAGATGAGTCCAAAGCAGTAGGTATAGTGCCACCAACAATGCAGAGAGGACCACATGGTTGAAGCCAGTAAAGAGCTTCACGTGGTCCAAATGTGTCCCCATCATGATGGCATCAAGTGCCCACCATTGCATCCCGCCACCAGTCCCAAGGCGCGTGTAAAGGTGCATGGTGTGCCTCCAACAGACTGTTGCGAGCCCCATAAGACCCTGACAGAGGGAGTGGAACTCACAAAGTCGAGCCATCCTTGTGGCATGGGTCTCCATAGGGAGCTGTGTGTTACATACCAGACATACACGAGCCCCTAATCTTTCCAAATGGGCATTTCTATTATTACACAAACAGCCCATCGTGTTGCAAGACCGCAATGTTCACATTGACGGTCAAAGACAAACCGGCCAACTGCCCCGCCCTCAGTGCACCTTCCCGAACCTTCCGCCAACTTCGACCACTCTTGCAAATCTACGACAGAAGTATCACAACCTTTTGGTCGACTTCTCAACATTCGGAGATGAATCTGGATTTATAAAGATGCATCTCCCATCTTCATCATCAATTCTTGAAGACCCTTGACTTCTCGGCGGACTTCCTCGAATCCAACCACTCACGACGCGACTCCGCACGCATATTTCGACAATCATCCCAACGACCCCGACTATGCCTCATTCGCAACTCGACACTTGTATATGTATGATCGCTCATTTAGACACTTGTCATTGAATTACACTTACCGCTAATTACAAATTGCTCAAGTGTCCCAAATTCTAAGTTTTGTTCTACCTTGCAACTTTTACTTGTTCACCATCTATGCTCCATTTAGCATAACACCTGGTATCAAAGCGTAGCGGTACTGGAGAGGCACTCGACTATTTTACCCATCCGGAGGACTACCTCACACAAGCTGTCAATGCATCTTGCACGTCAAGACTTTGCAGACTTTTTTACTACAACGTGAGGCAAGCAAGCGCAACCGACGGCCAGCAGCGGGTCATCGGAGACAACTTCGGGGATGGAGGAGCAGAGCGTGCCGATGCATGTGAACCCTGAGGTGAGATCAAACGCAGGCATGGCAGGCTATACGGCAGCTGGTTCAATCCCTACGGCGTCAAAAACCAATCCGGTTGCGGACTCCACGGTGATAAACCAGCCGCCCCTACCAACAGCCTCAACGATGACAGCAGGGACAACAGGTGGCACTAGATGACAGGCGCGGATCAATGAGGAACTGGAGAACAGGATCTCCACGCTTAAAGGAATCAACAACCATCTGCTTCAACAACTCAACATTTTAATGGAGGCACTTTGCAATGCAAACGCACATGAAGTGGTGCTCATCAAGAGAAATTCCAAAATCTCGAGAGAATCCAAAATTTGTCCCGCTACACCAGAACTGTTTTATCCTACAAATTCAAAAGGACCAACAGTTTGGATGTGGCTAAAGAGTTCGGAGGTGTACTTCACCACTGCTGGGGTCAACAATGATCAGATTAAAATTGACCTTGCGGCTACGCTTTTGCATTGTATGGCGCTTAGTTGGTGATCCGATCTCAAGACCATCCAACAGCAATAGGAGACCGACGAAACATCATCAATGATTGACAGGCCTCGTCTCATATCGCCGACCGCAGGCGTTCTACTCTTGGAGCTGATCAACCCACAGTGGCAAGACGCATTGACTCCACCAACCGACTGGAGTGAATTCTCGCGCGCAATGCTCGCACGCTTTAGATGAGTGAACAAGAAGTCCAACACACGGGACAAGCACTAGCGTCTACGTCAGCATTCCAGCATAGGAGAGTACACACAGAGATTCCACGAGATCATTACTGGAGCAGACATTGCCCCCGAAGAACTCTGTTTCCACTACAACAACAACCTAAAGTGAGATATCCGGCAAGCAATGGCTTTTTTTGGCATCCAAAATGACTTGCCACAAAAGATTGCAGTAGTAGAAAGAATCAGCAACACCGACTACAACATTCAGATCTAAGAATCCTACGGTTGGCAACCTCCTAACCACGATTATTGTGGAAACAAAAAGAACCAGTTAACGGACTCCTCCACTCCGATGGAAGTGGACGTCGTCGACCAAAGAGATATACAAACCTGCTATAACTACAGAAAAGTTTGGCACATTACTCGCAAGTGCCGGGGCAAACAATAGGCTGAAAAGGGGAGCAAGTCGCAGAAAAATGAGTCAGGAAATGACAAAGGGCAGGAGTGAAAGGCACAACTCTTGTCCCCACGAAGCGATATGCACCAAACAATTGCCTATCTGAACGGCCTACATCGTTGCAGGGGGTTTCTGAGATCATGAAGTTCGACGTGGGGTATGAGCGAAACCGACGGGCAATACTACTAAACGTTTAGCCTTGAGGATGCAAAAGTTGAAAAACGGTACTGGCACTACTAGATGGAGGAGCTTCAAACAGCTTTGTGAGCAACGACATGGTTCGCAAACTAGGTTTACAGACCAAACCAGGGGTGTTTGAAAGAAAGACAGTCAGGGGGAGATTTTAGATAGAGAGACTCTGAGAACCACTACGACTATAAGTGAGAGGTCTACGGGATGTAACAGTCTGGAGGTCTTGTCCAATGAGTGATCACAAAATCATCCTTGAATAAGATTTTGTGTACCGGCACAATCCACAGGTTGATTGGAACAACGGTGACGTCTACATGGAGATCGACAGTGCCAAACGACAATTTGTGCATGTGAGATGGAAGCCAATAGTGGAAGCAGCAGCGGTGGAAGCAGCAGAGGAAGCCGCGGAAGCTGAAACGTGAAAACCTGTGAAGCTGATACTACTTAACTTAGCCAAGCACTGCATACAATGAGGAGCTCGTGCGTGGCTCATACATCTCAAGCCCACGGGAGAAGCGAAAGTGGCATCAGCTGATTCATCATCGGCCTCATCAGCATCATCGGCCTCATCACCATCATCGGCATCCACAAAGTTCACGATGGTACTTGAAGAGTTTGCACCACTCATCCAAGAGTTTCCAAGCATCTTCCCCAACGAACTCCAGAGAACCTTACCTCTTCAACGAGACATCGACCATGGCATCTAATTGAAGCCGGGCAGCAGATCCACAGTTCAAGGGGCCTATCGGATAAGCAATTACGAGCTGACCGAGCTGAAAAGCATCTCGACAAGATGCTCTTTCAAGGGTTCATCCGCCCTTCGCGTCATCGTACGCCGCACCAGTACTGTTTCTATAAACGAAACTGGTGAGATGCGGATGTGCATTGACTATCAGGAATTGAACAACGCTACCATCAAGAACCCTCTTCCCCATGATGATGAGCTTTCCGACCAACTCGGAGGGGCTCGAGTTTTCAACAAAATCCACTTACGCATCGGATATCTTCAGATACGTGTGGCAGACGTTGACATCAAGAAGACGGCGTTCCAAACTTGCTACGGGCATTTTGAGTTCACGGTGATGCCGTTCAGACTAATGAATGCTCTGAGGACATTTATGGCTACAATGATTAGCATTTTGTGCCCATACCTTGACGATTTTGTTGTGGTGTGCCTCAATGAAACTCTGGTGTACAACCACACCTAGGAGGAGCACAATGAACATCTTCAAAAAGTCCTTGAATTTTGACAAAGAGATTTTTTTCGGAAAAAATCTTGAAATACGACTTTGTTTCTCGTTTGATCAAGTTTTTGGGCCACGTCATCAATGGTGGATGGTTCACCTTGGAGTAAAAAGTGTCAGTAGTTGTTGATTGGCCAACATTGACCAACGTTCAAGAAATTCAAGTTTTTCTTGGCTTGTACAATTACTACCGGCGATTCGTATAGGATTACGCCCGAGTGTAAGCTCCTCTTTTTGACCTCACTCAAAAGAAAACAAGCGGCGGTGAGGAGCCAGCAAACAAGAAGCGTGCACCGCTTCACAAAACGCTTTGACCTTGGCGCCAGCCCTACGATTGGCCGATCCAACTACCAACTACGTCAGGGCCACGGATGCATCAGATCAAGCCATTGGTGCAGTTCTTCTGCAAGACCACGGCAACGGTAAACAACCGGTTGCCTACATGTCACAGAAACTACGAGGAACAGACCTCAACTACGCACTACACGAGAAAGAGACACTGGAAGTCGTGCACGCTCTCAGGACGTGGCCATGCTAACTGGAGTGCCCCCAATGCATCGTACGCACCATCCACCACGCGTTAAACTATTTGAAGATGCAGCCAAACCTCAGTCGACGTCAAACCCAACGGATGGATTTCCTAGAATCCGGGTTTGACGACAATATCGAGTACCGGCCAGGCAAAACCAACCCGGCAGACGCACTGAGCCTCCAACCAGGTTTAATGGCTAACGTGGCAACGCTACAGCTAAAGTGAGACCCGTAACTTAAACGGCTATTTGCACGAGGCTACGAGCAGCACGGCGGATATGACAAGGCAGATTCCGGCACGACGCACCCTAGTGGCAACGGCGCTTTACTCGTCAGGTGGTCGTCCCCCCAAACGACTAGTTTTGCCGTATGGTTCTTGAAGAATGCCACGACACAGGACCAGGTGGACACTTTGGAGAGGACAAGTTGCTAAAGAAGCTGGCGAAAAACTATTGGTGGGACAAGATGCATTCCGACATGGCCAACTTCTGCAAAAGATGCGACACATGTCAGCGATAAAAAATCCCGCCGCACACGGCCACCCGCACTCCTGCAACCGCTCCCTGATCCGACGGAACCATGGGC
Source organism: Penium margaritaceum (assembly GCA_023375785.1). Taxonomy (NCBI): domain Eukaryota; kingdom Viridiplantae; phylum Streptophyta; class Zygnematophyceae; order Desmidiales; family Peniaceae; genus Penium; species Penium margaritaceum. The sequence continues at coordinate 77,757 of SZWC01000521.1, forward strand.
TGACATCTCCATGGACTTTGCCACGGAATTGCCAGTCAAACCCAAGGGATATGATGCATTCCTCGTGGTCATCGACAGGTTTTCCAAAATGTCCCACTTCATTCCGACAATGATGACCATCACTTCTTCTAAACAACATTGTGCGGCTACACGGCGTACCGAGAACCATCACAAGTGACAGAGACGATCGATTTACCACCTTTTTTTGGCACAAATTGATAACTCGCTACGGTAGTAGAATTCAGCTTTCAACGCTTTCATCCTCAAACTGATGGTCAAACTGAACTGACCAATCAGACGCTTGAACAGCTTCTCCAAACACTATGCGAGCCTCACGAGACGGATTGGGCACGAAAACTCCCAACAGTCGAAGTTGCATGTAATTTGGCAATTCCACTACAAGGGGAAAAAATCCTTTTAAAGTAGTGTATGGCAAACTCCCCGTCACACCAGCCAGTAAACACAGTCGCAGCAACATTCCCGTAGTCGATGTTCAACACCGGGACTTCACCACCATCTGGGAGGAAACACGGTAGACACTCGTGAAGACACAAGCAGCGATGAAATGAGCACCTGACCAACATCGCAATGACAATGTATTCGCTTCTGGCGACAAAGTCCTTCTAACCTTAGCAAACATCAAACTCCGCAGAGCCAACTGTTCAAAGCTCAAACCCTGATGGTTGGGACCGTTTGAGATTGAGTGCATGCAGACCCCCATGGTTGCATGACTCAAACTCCATGATACTACGCAAGTTCATCCAGTGTTCCATGTCAACAGTCTCAAGCACTACCAGGACCCCGGGGAGAAATTCCCTGGCAGAAACATACCTCCCCCACCTCACGTTCAAGTAGATGAGGGCACAGAGTACGTCATCGAGGACATCCTTGGCCATCGAGGATGTGCAAAAACAATAGAATATCTCGTAAAGTGGCACGACTAGGACGCCACGCACAACAGCTAGGAACCCTACAACAACCTCCGAGACGTCAATTACCTCATTGACCGTTACTACCGTCATTTCCAGGCCAAATATGTACGCGCGCCGGGACGTTGCGGCTAAAAAAGGGAGGAAGTGTTAAGTACCAGACGTACACAAGCCGTTAATCTTTCCGAGTGGGCTTTTCTATTATTACACAAAGAGATATTGACTCCGACGGTCAAGGGCAAGCCGGCCAACTGCCCCATCCTCAGTGCACCTTCCCAAACCTTCTGACAACTTCGACCACTCTCATGAATCTACGATAGAAGTATCACGACCTTTTGGTTGACTTCTCGATGTTCTGAGAAGAATCTGGATTTGTAAAGATGCATCTTGCATCTTCAATGTCGATTCTATAAGACCCCCAAATTTTCGGCCAAAATTCTCGAATCCGACGACTCATGACGCGACTCCGCGCGCGTCACTCGACAGTCAATTCTACGACCACGACTATGCCTCATTCGCAAGTGGACACTTTTATGCATATGATCGATCATTTCATAATTTGTCATCTAAGTACAATTACCGCTCATTGTAAATTGCTCAAGTGTCCCAAATTCTAAATCGTGTTCTGCTACACAACTTCTACCTGTTCACCATCTACGCTCCGTTCGTCATAACACAGTGTTTGGGCTAGCTCCTAGCTCTGGTGCGGGTCTATTCCAGTCCCAGATCCAACCTCACCTAGAAAGGAGCAGATGTGGACCACAATGTCTCGCGACATTACGTAAAACAGAGCGCGCATTGCTCTCGCTGCTAGCTATACCTGGTGAGCATCGTGGGTCTAGTAAAGGATGTGGTAGTGGGGTCATATGCCCTCAGAGTCGGCCCACACCTGAAATAAGGTCTCCTAGCAACTGAAGCCTTTGTCGTTATCATAACAGGGTGGAGTTATTCCAAAGTCATTCGGTCATCGTTCCGTTGGGAGGGGGACCTCAGGCTCGGGAGATTGTGGACGAAGCATACGGAGACCACAAGTGAGAGAAACACCACCAAACGTGAGCACTGCTAAACAACGTGGCTGGGTATGATAGCGAGAAGGTAGCAGGGTGTGAGGTTGTGACCCCAGACGTAGCTCACAAAAGCGCTCCTCAAGGACGTGAACCTCATCTTAACGTGAGTCATTCCCTATCTCCTCCTCATCCCAAGTTCCGATGTGTGATGGGAGATGCTAAGGTCGTAGTGTTGTATAGGGCATACTGGAATGAATGGATGGTGCAGCTCCAGTAGGTCTTGGTGTCCACTCTGAGGACCCTGAACCACCCCTTACTAACTCTGTGATCTCTTATTCCATGTTGCTCTGACGTTGTTGCTGGCGATATTTTTCATCCTGTGTCTGAAGAAGCTCATCAATCGCAAGTGAATGCATCAGTAGACTCATGATGGCAGAAGAGGAGGAAGAGCATGTTACACATGTTTACCCCTTGTTCAGTGTTGTAGGAAAAATCAGGAATATTATGCTCGTTGTGGCGGTAAGACCCCTGGATCCCTTGTAGTGCGACTCAACTCTACTTTGTCTCATGTGACATATGATCCGTGAGTACACCATGTGGGTGAGTGGTTAACTAGGCCATTTTGTTCATTTGACCAAGTGAGGGGTCATGAGTTTGATCATGGCCCCATGCACATCTTGGTTGATCTGGAAGCTTCCAAGAAAGGAAGTCTCTAGCTTATTGGAAGCTACATGGTTGGTCTGTCACCTTGACACTAGGATGCTTATGTGCCAAGACCACAACGCAAGTCTATTGGTGATGTGGCTGGGTCAGGCCGCTTCCCATGACTGTGCTTTTGAGTTCTAGGACTGGACACACATCTAAAAAAGGACTTGTCTTGCATGCTAATCAACCAACCCTTGCTTGATGCTCACTTGCACATTGACGACTTGAGCTCTTCTTGAGATGTAATACTAAGACTTTAGTAATCTTTTAGGTGAATTCTATGCCTGATTCAGTTTAGGATGCATGACACATGCCTGCAAAGGAAGAAGGTGAAAACACCTTTGTGAGCTTTTTGGTTTTGTGGCTTCTCTGCTAGAGGTGCTTAGCTCAATATCTAACAAAGAGTTATGAGCCTACGCCTCTGGTTAGAGAAGTTTCATGCACACAACCACTAAAGTAGCAAGTAGTGAGAGCGCCTTCGCTCTCACCCAACCTCAGCCTACATCAGCCTACATTTGCTCACATTGGCCAATGTGAACAGGGCAAGCAGTTGCCTCTTCTCACCAATAGCCTACAGTGCCGTCAAACACAGGTGCATCGGCATCAAAACAGGTGCAGCAGTTGTAGCAGATGTTCTTGTAGGGATGGGAGGGAGAACGGTTCCCTGGAATGGTTCCAAAACCTCCTAGTTTGGTGGAGAGGGTTCCTGGTTCCCAGGATCCAGGGAATCATTCTCCCATCCTCAAGTTTGATAGAGAGAGGTTTGCGCTCTGGAACTGGCAGTTTGAGATCATCATAGATGACACAGATATTCTAGGATATTTTGACGGAACTATCCCAGCACCAAAAGAAGAGGGTGATGACATTGTGGCATGGGTCAAGCTCAACAAGAAGGCTCTCGCTGTTATTGTGTCCTCCATACAACCCTCAGTCCTTTTACACATTGATAGTTGTACAGTGGCAGCCGTGGTATATGCCAAACTAGGCAAGGTGTTTCAGTCCTCCTCAATTCCCAACCGTCTTTTTGTTCTACAGAACCTCATCAACATGAGGCTAGGTGAAGGAGAAGATTTCTACGCCTTTATGTAGAAGTTAAAGACGCTCTTGCAACAAGCCACCGGCATGGGATGGGACCCAAAATCTGACATTGCAGGCCATGATTTTTCTGATGATGCTATCCGAGAGCTGGGATCCCATGATAACAGTGATTGGAAGGTGGAGTGAAATTAAATTTTCCTACACTACCATCTCGTAGTATGTGAAAAATGAAGCCATACGTCATAGCAATTGTGAAGAGAACATGCCTTTGCCTCACGGAGAAGTGACACCTTCCACAATATGTCCTCCTTTAGATAGTAGGGAAACAATAGTTCTAGCAACAGTGGAAGGGGTCCATAGCACCAAGGAAACTACCATATCCGTGACAAGGCTAGAAACTAGGCTTGGGAGTACCAGGGAACCAATGAGGGAGGAGACAAGGATGAATGGCGAGGGAGAAATGGTGGAAAGGATCCTACAAGCTTGATGGCTGTTGTACCTCCAACAAAGGGAGGGCAATACTCAGGCCACGAGCTCATGGCCTTGACTTGGGCACAAACGAGCATACCACTCATGAGAAAAGACACTTCATCTCTCTTGCTCCATGCAACAAGAACTTCATAGTCGTCAACAGTAAGGTTGAGGTAGCTCAGGGAATTGGTGACAAGCTGGTTACAATGGGTGTTAACGGTGCGGACTCCAACCTCAAGCTAGAGGGGATAGTCTACTTGCCCTCCTTCAGAGCCAACCTACTGTCCGTCTCTATGATAACTGACCATGGCATGACATTGGTCTTTACATAGAAGGAAGTAGTGATGTTCCCTACCAAGGATATCAACATCTTCTGATCTGCCGAGAAGGTTGTTGCACAGGTCCCTCGCATTGATGGACTCTACCTCTTGCAGACCAAGATGACAATATCAACGGCTGAATCTTCCGCCAAGACTGATGATGAGGAGAGAAGCAACATAGATTCTGATGACAAAGGGCATGTTGGAGCAGCAAAAGTAGTGGTAGTGGAAAATTTGACAACAAAACCGCAAGCAAATGCAGCCACCAGGGCTGTTCATTCTAGCCAGTGCACATTGTCGGAGAACCTATGGTGTAGGCACTTTGGGCATGTGGCTCATTGCACATTGGTGCTCATGGGAAAGCGGGAGCTGGTGCGTGGGATGGAGCTAGGTGATGAGGCAGACGGAGCCAGAATCTTGTGTGAGCCATGCCTTCAAGGGCAATGGTACACGTGCCCGCACACCCCTTGACCTCATCCACTCTGATGTGTCTAGTCCCTTTTGCATACCTTCCAATGGACGTAGCAGATGTTTCCTTACATTCATCGATGACAACAGCAGCAATGTTTGGATATAATTTCTCAAAAAGAAATGTGATGTAAAAGAGAAGTTGCAATCCTTTGTCGCTATGGTTAAGCGAGAGAGTGGAAAGAAGGTGAAGGCATTCAAGACAGACAATGGGGTAGAGTACGAAGCCTGCAGGGAGTGGCTCAATACACAGGGTATTGAACACCAAAAAACTACCCCCTACTCACCTCTGAGCAATGGCATAACAGAGAGGATGAACCACGACCTCCTCGGCATGACAAGGTGCATGCTTTTATACACCGAGCTGCCTCCTAGGTTCTGGACTGAAGCAGCACATACGACTACCTATCTTATGAGCATCACACCTACAGCAGCTCTGTGAAGGAGAGGCAAGAAGAAGTACACACAGTGGCTGAAGACACCTCAAGAAGCATGGTAAGGCAGGAAGCCGGATGCCTCCCATCTCAAAGTGTTTGATTGCACCGGTTTTGCCAAGATCCAGGTGGGTGAGAGCTTCAGAAAGCTTGATGCAAGAGCACAAAATTTTACATTCATTAGCTATGACACCGCCCATGGATCTCATAGATTATGGGACCGAGGAGCCAAGAATTTCATCCGCAGCAAAGTTGTGGATTTCCACAAAAGGTCTGTGAATAAGGGAGAGCTTCTCGAACTTGAGAACACTCTAAAACAGGGAGAATGGCTCACTCTTCTTGAGGAGGAATGCAAAGCACCAACACAATGGCATGGGCTGGATACTGCAATAGGGAGAGGAGCTGATGAAGATGACTCAGAGGAATCAAACTCTGAGTCTGACATATCTCATCCTCCGGACCATAAGGAGGATGCCCTTGCCATCATCAACAAAAAACCAGACCTCTAACCTCCACAGCAACAGCAACAGCCAACAGGTCCAAGGAGCAGATCACGTCTCAAAGTTCCTCTACAACATTACGACACAGGTAAGGGTGAATGGAAAGGCTTCAACTATTTGTTCCTGGTTCGAGAGGAGCCAACTTCTGTCGCAGAGGCACAAACGCAGCTTGACAAATCTGAGCGTGATGAAGCAATTCGAAGTGATCTCAGATCCATCGAGGAGAATGGGACATGGGTACTAGTGGACAGACCTGTCGGTGCTCACATTGTGGAGTCCAAGTGGGTATTGAAATTAGAAAAGAAACAGAATTGCAAGATAGAAAAGTACAAGGCACGAGTGGTAGCAAAGAGGTTCTCTCAATGGCCTCGCATAGAGTACGATGAGACCTTTGCTCCTGTTGTGACGTTTGCCTCCATCCGGTCAATGCTCGCCAATGCTGCTGCCAAGAACACGGAGGTCCACCAGATGAATGTCAAGACAACATTTCTTTACGGCAAACTTGACAAGGAGGTGCTGATAGAGGTTCCAGAGGGGGTTGATGCTCCCGCGGGCAAGGTTTGCAGATTGGTGAATGCGCTCAATGGGATAAAACAAGCACCAAGACTTTGGAACCAGGAGATGGATACATTCATGGCTAAGGATTCCTTCATGCACTGTGACAAAGACCTTAGCATGTACGTATATGAGAGTAGAAAAGGGACTATGTTGGTCACCTTGTACGTCAATGACCTGATTCTACGCTCTTCTTCAACGCAGGTGCTAGACGATCTCAAGGGGCAGCTGATTATCAGGTTAAGATGAAGGACATGGGTCCTCTTGACCTCTACGTTGAAATGGCCATCAAGAGTGAGAAAGAAGTAGGTACCATTAGCCTGAACCAAACAAAACACATCAATCACATCCTCAAACAATACGATATGGCAGATTGCAAACCTGCAAGCAAATTAATGAGCTCAGAGTGCAAGCTCTCCACCTCCATGTCCTCATCCAACAAAGACGAGAAAACTTATATGCTGGAAGCCCCACATTAGTCTGTAGTGGACAGTCTGATGTATTCCATGGTCGCCACCCACCCAGATATAGCCCATGCTCTTGGGTAGGTGAGCCGGTTTGTGGCCAATCCTAGTTCACTACATTGGTAGGCTGTGAAGCGCATCATGCCCTACCTTAAGGGGACGCGGCATGTGGGGCTCAGTTTGGAGGCATTACTAGATCCACGTCATTCCATCTCATGTGCTACACCAATGTTGATTGGGGAGGGAATATCGATGAAATAAAATCCACCTCCGGCTTTGTGTGTATGCTGAATGGAGGTGCTGTCAGTTCGACGATTTGCAAGCAGGAATATGTCTCACAATCAACAGCTGAAGCTGAATACATTGCCTCGGCTGAGGTGTGTAAAGAGATGTAGTGGCTAAGCAGCTTGCTACATGAGATGAAGAGACCACAGGCAACGGTGAAGGTCATCAAGATTGACAATAAAAGTGTGATTGACATGTCCAAGAACCCAGTCCTGTCCAGGCGCACAAAGCACATCGAGATCCGCTACCATTATGCTTGGGACTTGGTCTAAAAACAGAAAGTGGAGCTTGAGTATACTTGCACCAAGCTAAACCGGACTGAAATGCTTACAATGCCACTCGACAAGGATCTGCACCAGGCGGGCACTCAAGTTATGAAGATGGTCAATGCAAGTGATAAAGAATGATGAAGGAAACTGACGCAAGGTGCAAGGGAGAGATTTGTTAACCATGTTTGTCCCTTTTTCAGTGTTGTAGGATGGATTAGGAATGCTTTGCCCCTTGTGGAGGTATGACCTATGGATCTGTAGTGTGACTCAATTATGCCCTGTCTCATATGAGATGTGACCTGTGAGTACACCATGTGGGTGAGTGGTTAACTTGGCCATTTTGTTGATTTGGACAAGTGAGAGGTCATGACTTTGATCCTGGCCCCATGCACATCTTGATTGATATGGAAGCTTCAGAGAAAGAACATCCGTAGCTTCTTGGAAGCTACATGGTTGGTCTTTCACCTTCACACTAAGGTGCTTATGTGTCAAGCCCACAGCGCAAGTCTATTGGTGATGTGGCTGGGTCAGGCCACTTCCCAGGAGTGTGCTTTTGAGTTCTAGGACTGGACACACAGCTATGAAAGGACTTGTCTTGCATGCAGACCAATCAACCCTTGCTTTATGCTCTCTTGCGTATTGACGACTCAAGCTCTTCTTGAGATGTATGCTTAGGTATTAGTAATCTTGAAGATGAAGTGTATGCCTGATTAAGATTGGGGTGCGTGATGCATTCTTGCAAAAAAAGTATGTGAAAAAACCTTTGTGAGATTTTCGGTTTTGCGGCTTCTCTGTCAGAGGTGGTTAGCTCAATAGCTAACAGAGGAGAGATCTCCTAGTCCCTTGTCCTTGTCATGGACTGCAACCATCGGTGCTTCTTCGTATGGATCTGAACACCAACATTGCCATGATAAAAAAATGTTGAAGTTTCTATATGAGATGGAATGCTTGAAAAGAATGGATGTTCCAGAAACGAAATGGCCAAGTATTTGTGCTGACATCAGCAAGAAAAATCAAGAAAAATCTGGTATGATTATGTGCTAGAGGATGCTGAATGCAATGGTGGTGGTTTGTGTGAAAAAAACTACCAAGAAAAGGGTTTAAGTCCATCATGTTCACTTTTTTTCCTTTTCATCCCGAGATCGAGGAAAAATCCAGATCCGAAAGCGGTGTTTTGTTTCCTGGATCCTACACAACACAAAATGAGGTAGGAGTGGATGCGATGGATAGGTCACTGCAAGAGTGTTCCATCAAGCCCTTAGAGGCCAAAACCAATGGTCCACGGGGGAGTGGTAGTTGCGAGTTGAGTGAAGATTTTGGAAAGCTTCACAGACACCTTCCCAACACCATGTTTCCTAACTACTGCTGGAGAGGGTTGGACAACCATTTGTTTTCCCGTGGTGGTGGCATGGTAACGCGGTTGCAAAGGCATCTCCGCTGCTGTAATCTTGTACGATGGGTCACCATGGCTTAGTGGATCCTCCCAGGACTATGGCTTTAGCTGTAACTCTCACTACTGTTTCCACAGCTGCGTCTCTGTAGCACAGCTTAGTGAGGGATGCCTTGCTGCTTTGATTCCATGAGAAACAAAAAAGAAGCTACCTAGCCTTGATGCTGCTGACGTAACGACAGTTTCTAGTGTACTCACACACTAGCAAGGAAGCCGGTGCATGGAATAAGAAGGGTTAGGCTAAGGTGATGTGTAAAGTCTCATACATTCCAATATCTTAGTCATGTAGAGAGGAATGAAAACTCACAACTATACAACATAAATAACTACCGCGGCACACGGCATGTGACACACGCGGCACTGTCACTTTGTCCAAAAGCTGGTCCAAAACCACTGTTTTGGCCGTTACTTTACTTACTTGCATCCAAACATAACACCGTCTGGACCTATACATGCACAATCTCAGTTGAGATGCTACAACTGGTCACATGCACAAGTCAGGCATCAATGGATGGACACACAATGCAAGACATGCAAATCAGGCTCAAGAGCCAGTCAAGGAAGAAAACTCTAGCGACTGCAAGAAAAACTATAGGGCATCCCACCAAGGACCAAGGATGCTGTGGCAGTTGTCTTGCAGTTGCTACTGGGTAGAGCCACCACTCGTTGGTACTCCAATGCCAGCTAGGTCCGTATCAAGGATCTGATCGAGCATGGACACAGCTGAGTGGTCAGAGTCAGTTGTACAGACAGACAAAGAAGACTCACATCACAACACTGTGTACCTTCCAGAGTATTTTCTTGGTTGAAAATGGTCGTCAAATAGGTATTGAGTACTTCACATACTCAATGCTTGACATTTGAGGAACCAAGGCCCAAACATTATACATGTATTACAGTTCAAATCTAGTCCACAAAATACCTCATGGCTGGATTTGAGGTAAGAGGAGTGTTGCAATGAAAAATCCATTGCGTCACTCCTCCACTCCTAAGGGATGCTAGGATCCTGTTTCCACATAGAGTTTCCACGTGTGATTCGTAGGATTAGGATGCATGATGTACATCTGTGCCCTCTATTGACCCCATCCGTTCTAAGCGTGGTGCGTCTCGGCCAAATGGCCGAGGCGACCATTCACATGCCCTCCTTGGACTACACTTACTGAGGGCTTATGTTTTAGATCATAAGTTAGTCGTAAAGCGGCCCATGGTTGTTACATTGGCATCAGAGCCAGAGCTTCCGTGAAAGAAAAAGTGTCGGTGGCAAAAACGATCGGACGTCAGATCTCGACATCGGCATGGCGTCCGATTGGCGGAAGAGCCGGTGACGAAGACCTCGTGTGAACCAAGAGCTCCGACAATACAGCAGAAAAGAAAGAGAAAAACAATCAAAGGGGTGTCACCAAATGGCACGCGACCGGCATCGTGGCGGTGTCATGCGTCAAGCGTTGAGCTCGTCAAGCTCAGGAGGGAGCCGAGAGGAGAGGTGAGGGGAGTTCCCCTCCCCTACCTCCCCTTGTCAAGGGGGCGATTGGGAGGAGAGGAACAGACCCCCTTCCTCTCCTACACCTTGACAGTGCATAGGGGAGGAGAGGGATGGAATCCCTCCCTCTCCCCTTAAACATGGCACAGGCAGTACCAAAGGGGGAGGAGAGGGACGGGAGCCCCTTTTCCCCCCCCATCCCTCTTTAATTGTGTCGGCGGCACCTAGGGGGCCAGATAAGGGGAAAGATTCTCCCCCCCCCTCCCCACCCATGGGACCGACGGTGTCAAGGGGGGAAAGGTGAGGAGAGTCCCCCCCTTCTCCCCCATGTCCATGGAGGCAACAACGCAAAGGGGAAGCGGGTGAGGGGAGAAATCCCCCCTCCCTTTGTCAATGGCACTGGCCGCGCCAAGTGGGGACGAGTGAGGAGAGATTCTCCGCTCCCCCCTCCCTTGTCCATGGCATCAATGGCACCAAGGGGGGGCTCATGAGGGGATATTCTCTTCCCCTCCTCGTCCATGGTGCCGAAAGCACCAAGGGAGACGGATAGGGGAGAGTTCTCTCCCCTCTCCTCAACAATGGCGGCGGCGCCAAGGGTGTTATGGGAGCCGCCGGTCGAGGCGGTGATGAAGTCATCATGCTGATTTTATTTGTATGCTTTGATGATCCCATTGTATTTTGCATGAAAAACCGTGTGAAATTGACCAAAGAACCGGTTCATTTGGTGCAAGGACGAGAAAGATATGACCGTGCAAAGGTGAGAGGCGCACCTCCAAAAAACAGGAGACGTACCGGTTCGACCACGAGCACGACGGAGCATTTTTCTCGCCCACTGCAGCCCAAGTACCCCTGAATGGATGCATAGCCAATGAGTCATGATTCATTGGGGTCCATGGGTTCTTTGGGATGGCGGCTGGAGCTGCATTTGCAAGCAAGGGCGATTCGGGCGTCCGTGACCTCCGCTGGCGGTGCTGCCAGCAGCAGTCACGCGTGGAGCACTCAAACGGCCATAACTTAGGCGTTTTTCTACGGATTGAGGTGTTCTTTGGTGCGATGGAAAGATCACAACGCTTAATATATGATGCATGTATTATTATTGTGGTTTCACCTTAGAAGAGGGCTTTTGGAGCACCGAGCAGATTTTGGCTGGCTCATACGGGCTGGTACATAACGAAGCCTAGGGGTTGTTCTAGGCATGCCAGTATTGCCCACACACTCTGTACATTTTCTTGAACTGATCCATCAATTCTGAGGACTTAATCATAAGGATCCATTTCCAACTCTCTTTGTTCTTCAAGCATTACCTCGCACACGTCCATTTGATTGTACAAGTCTTCCGAAGTGCACCGTTGTGCAAATACCGCCGAGAGAGCCGCAGAGCGGGAACCTTAGTCACTAGTAGCAGTCTTGCTGCTAGGAAAGGGTCGTGCGGCACCTCAAGAGTTAGTCAATACCCCAAGGAGTCAAGAGTGGGAGGTTTATCCCAAGGAATCGGTGTGTGACCGTCATGCCGGGCGCCCCTCGATTCACAAAGGAACTGGTGAGGGGAGAGCCCCTCCCTCCCCGCCGTCCATGGCACCGACGGCGCCAAGGGGGGCGGGTGAGGGGAGAGTCTCCCCTCCCCTCTCTCATCCATGGCACCAACGGCACCAAGGGAGGGCTGATGAGGAGAGTGTCTCCCCCCCCCCCCCCCCCCCCCCCCCCCCCCCTTCCACTCGACCATGGTGCTAGCGGTGCCGAGGCGGGCAGGTGAGGGGAGAGTTCCCTCCCCCCCCAATGGTGTAGGCGGCGTCAAGGGGTTGGTGAGGGGAGAGCCTATCAGGGAATCCATGCAGTGCAGTCCCGAAGTTTGTCTAATTGTCTGTTGGTGGTTTACATCTTCTGTTTTGGGCGAATCTGAGATTGAGCATGAGCTTTCTCACCGCCTCACGCTATGTGAGAAGGCAATTAGACACAGTCACTTTTGCAAAGGGAATAACGTGAATTTGCATTAGTTTTTTAACATAAACATCTTCACAACATTTGTAGAGCTACTCATGAGCTTTCCAACGCACCAAACTGCGCATAGTTTTGCCAAGCGTAGCCTTAGTTATGCTTGCCGAAGCGCAGGTCTCACCCAGCACAGAAACGCCTAACGATTCCATGGTGCACACACATCGTGGCGCCTTTCTTCACATGAGAACACCTTTTCCAAGGCACAGATCCCATTGCGCGTGGTGTAGGGGTCCCTTGTACTGTTTCCACGCACCTTTCCCACTTTTGGGTCAAGTTTGGTGATGGGGTGGGACGAGGTTTGAAACCTGTCCGCAGACCTGCAGTCAGAATTCTGACGAAGTCCCCAAGTAACAAAACGTACCTCTAAGTTTTGGAGGCCGAGCCAGGAACAAAATGCAGAACAGGATCCGGTGGAGTATCCACCGGATGCCTCGGCAGGCCTTCCGGAGCAAAATCTCCTGATGGTACTTTTGTTACTCGGTCCAGTCGATTATCCACCGGATTTCGAGTCGCAGCCGGCTCCCAGAGCCGCTGCGCACACCCCAACTTTGGAAGGCCATATCTCCCTTGATACTTGTCTGATTCTGGTGAAACTTCGACCGGATTCAACAACTTGTCAACTTTAAGGGGCAATTATCCATTTTAGGATCCGAGCGACCCTCTAGCCACTATATCCGCCGGCGCGGCGCCGCCGGCTCGTCGGCGTCTCACGGCACCGCACTTGGGCATGCGACGGGGCAACTTTTCAACAGAGCCCTCCCCCCTCCATCCATGGGGTGGACGATGCCAAGGAAAGGTGAGGGGAGGGTCTTCCCGCTCCCCCCCCCCCCCTCGTCCCCAAGAAGTTGACTGTGCCTTAGAGACTCTGAGTGGAGCAACTCCACCTCCAGGCCGACAAGCAGGAGATAAAGAGAAGAAGAGGAAGTTTCCTCCCTCCTTCCACGTGTGGCGAAAGTGATGGCCCGCCAGACACCATCAAAAGGTCACAATTTGTCTTTGGACGAATTGGACCATGCGCGAGTGGTACAAATGGTGCATCCTACTGTGCTGACAAAGAGGTGGAGTGTTTGACTCCTGAGGATGAATTTGTCTTCCCAGGCTTGATGGCTAGCCCATAGAAATGGAGAAAACATTGTCTTTTGAACCTGGTTTTGACCGCCGTAAAAAGCAGCAAGGAGCTTGGTCTGAGTTCAACAATATTTGGAGAATTTCTCAAATAATACTTTAAATTGTTTTCCTGATCATGGGAAATGCGAGGGCCGATAGTTTTCCCAACACACCACCGGATGACACTTGGAAGATTTCAAGCATCAAACAAAAAAGAAACAATAGGGACATTTGATGCGCCAAGATGTTCTTCATGAATCCTCAAGTTGAGGAATTCTATGGTAACCATCTTAAAAACGTTAAAAAGGTGATTTTTTTGGTGAAGTTGACTATGGTTTTCAATGAAAAAATCCAAAATCTCTTGATGAGCTCTTCTACAAATCAGGAATCCTGTTTTTTTTTCTTTTCCATTCCAAAGCACAAAATGGATAAACCCGGAATGGAATTAACTTGGAAATGCTTCAATGCAAGAAATTCATGTCCTGAATGGAATTAACTTGGAAATGCTTCAATGCAAGAAATTCAGCAGCGACAGTGCCTACATTTTTGTGGATTAACATGAAAGCTTGTGCAGAGCCACCATGTCATACACCAGGTTGCAAAACCACAACGGTGATGTACATGAAGATAGATTCTCAATTTCAAACAAAGTAATGAAGGTACCATACGTGTTGTGACCACTCGACGACTCACCCAATCACCGCAAAAATGTAAAATGTGCACATAGCACAAGATTATTTTCAACTACAAGGATACACGGGCATCGACCACTTCATCGACGTAAATGAAAACTGCACTTCAGGAAAGAACACAATTGCTGGTTGCAGGAATTTTGTCGGTGTCGAACACATCACTCAACATGTGCTAGTTACAATTTAATCACATATGCCAAAAGCATCCGTGATGCTAGTGTTGAATGCACTGTTCATGGTCTATAGGGATATGACCAATACAAGTAATGATTGTGTATCCACGTGGGTGTTGATTGCACCAAGGATGCTGATTAAGTCATTTGTGATTGGATTCGGACAAAACAAGAATGTGAGTGATGATCACACTCAACACACACGCGATGGTGGAAATCCACGTACAATGGTCGATCAATAAGTGCCAAATGCAAATGGAATATGACCAACATGGAAAATGCAATCGTAGCATTCACATGAGTGCCAAACATACGATTACCATGATCTTGAATGCATGGCTGATGAGTGCTTTGGATGAATGTTTTACACGAGTGCCGAATGCACCGTTGTCATGAATGCCGATTGTGCGATGGACAAAACCTACAGATTGCACTTTTGTCATGGGTGCTGAATGCACTACTTATGCAGCCAGACACACTATGGCCATGAGTTCCGGTTGGACTAGCTATGCTAGTGTGGATGGCAAAACACATGTTATAAGATGGTGATTACACTGATGACATGGATGTTGATCGCACCCCGTTGCATCCACGAGGAAGAACTAGCCAAAATCTTTACCTATTCATGCTAGCTTGGGGTAGACCACGAAATGAAATCATATGATCTATGCACAGAGTTTTCCTACGGACAATTACATCGTGCACGTTATCTGAAGCACCGGAAATACATGGTCTGATGTTGATAAGGCATCTCGACAAAGTCAAGGATGTTCATACTGCCAAATCCTTCAAATAGAGAATCGATAGACATGACTGGAAACAATCAAAGACTACTGTGGTGATCATATGTATGTCCGAATGGTGTTTCAAAAAATGTATCGATCTCGGTCGTCACCGACAATGAAAATCATTTGAAGTAGAAAACTTTGCCCTGCTGACATTAGTATGGAAAGATACTTCCAAAAGAAGTACGACCCACATTTTAACGGTAATCACATGTATGACGCGGATGGTTTCCTCAAACTTTGGATCATGCTAAAGGACGAATAATCATAGCAATTTTGTGACATTTGATCAAGCTGACAATTTGAGCCAACGTTTTGGAAAAAAATGGCAACATCATTTCACCAAAACAATGGTTTGGTGGATGCATGACGTGTACTACAACAGTCGCACGTCCCATCGTACTATAATGCTAAAAAAAAAATGTGATTTTTTTATGACTAAGCCTGTGTCATGACTGTCATGAGGTGTATTAGCATGCTGGCCATAATCTCAGAGCATTGACGTCATGCTACCTGTACACAGTGTGTAATGGATGCATCAGTACCTTTTGGAGATTTTGTGCATCATTAGTCATGGCCGATAAAAACATTGGTCCGTGATTGAACGTGTCATGGATGATAACTATCAATAGGTACTCAATGGTAAAACCATTGACATCCTATCACATAGTGAGTGATAGATGTAAATCAAAGTCCCCGACTGGTACCAAAGATAAAAGGGTACATGACTGTACTGAAAACCCTGTTCAAAAGACAGTTACAACCCCCCACTGGGGGGTTGTGATGCGCCAGAGAGAATGGAGACTCCTCTATGGGTCCTCAACGATTTAAGACACTGCAGTAGGGTAGCCAAGGACCGCAAGAGTCAATTTCTGGCGTACAACAAGTCAACCGAATGTCAAAAGTGAACAAGTTTAAAGGTGTCATCTCTATTCTTTTTTCACAAGATATGTGAACATGTCATGGACGCTGATAGACAAAGTGTGTGAACCGATGTCGGTGACATGAGTTCACATACATTCTGTAAAAATTCCATTTCAAAGGAAACAAGCCTTACTCTTCTTTCTTTTGCTAATGGAGTTCTACAGTGCTATGAAGATCTCATAGGTTTCTACAAACCAACTACGACATATTTGGGATCACGTCAAGGTCTAGGTTTTGCGTCCAAAGCGTATGATTTTAGAAACGACCTATACGCCAATAACTTCATGCTATCAATTTGTAAGCATCCATATCTTGGTGGCTGGACCAACCACATAGTGATTCATAATCACCATTGAAAAAAAAAAGACCAGTGTGCCATAACTGAATGTTGATGTGAACAGAATCTTCAAGATGGGCCTTAGGAAACATTATTCTCATTGGATTCTTTCAATGTTCTAAGAAACATCTCAAATTTTATGGCATCGAGACACGGTACACTAGTTGTGTATATCACGCTATTCAAGCATCATACGGATGGTTTTTCATCATGCCAAAGATATGGCACAGCACCGTCTATGCAATATCAATGTGCAAAATAAAGCCAACATTTTATTTCTTGGAACAAAACTAATCTCTGATAGATATTACAACGATTATGGTGTAGTCAAACTAAGCTTTCATGACCCAGAAAGTCATAATAAAGTGACTGAACACCCTTGCTTTTGGGGATGGTTCAATTTTAGTACATTGTTGAATGCAAGTACAATATGTTTTCGGATGTTGCTGTGGTGGTATTCATAATGGTGGTTGTTTGTTAGATGTTTTTGATAGGGATAACATCCTCTTCAAGAGCCTCGGATAAGGCATATGAAAATTACTCTGTTGAGTGGAAGTAACAAATGTACACAATAGAAGACATTGAACCAACAGTGATTGTTACAACTTGGCAAACACAATCCATTGACGGGTTCCCAAATAGGAGCCTTGGACATGATTACATAAACACAAAAGATTTAGGAACTGGTCGTTCCATGATGATTGCATGTGATTCAGAAGTGTTTGATCACAATCACATAGAATCCACACCCGAAAGGTGTTCTTCCAACTTGTAATGCAAGGACTGTGATCATTGTACACCCATTTGGTGAAGACCATACGATGAACACCTTTCTTGTGCATGAAATCCACGTGTGTTGAGAACAGTTATATCAGCTAACATAGTCAAAAGCAATGTACTTTTGACACGGAGAAAAATCGGCAGCCTACGGTACTCATTTCAGACATTAATTGGAGGATGATGGTTGATACCAACATCATCTAGGTTGGAGCATTGTCGTATATAATGATGGACTTTAAGAGCAATTGTACATACCAGAAGTCCAACATTGTCTCCTTCAAAGATGAGTGTAATCTTTGAAAGGAAGAATGTTGTGCTCATCAATTATGTTTTAGGACCTTTCTGCCTTCTAACCCTAAGATAAAGGCAGCATGCGAGTTGCATAGGCTTAATGGAGCTTGGTTAAGTTCAGCCAACGAACCCACAAGTGGTGAAAGATTTCTGGTAGACCTACATGTGCTCATTGCCAGAAACTACGGCACAGTCTCAACGTGGCTTGAAGGATCTTCACTTTTGTTCACAGCTTCCTATTTTGTGCAAGTTCTGAACCTAAGCGTGAGCTTTCTGGTTGCCTTACGCTCTGTTTATGGGAGTTGGACAGAGTTGTGAGACAGTCACTTTTGCAAAGGGAATAACGCGCAATTTTTCATTAGTTTCTGCACATGGATAAGACCTGACGCGTTATAGTGCCATGCACAAGCTTCCCAACACACCAAACCGTGTGCCATTGAATTAACCGTAGCTCATGCTACATCAGCCAAAGCATGGCACCCCAATCCAGCCGCTCAGTCGGCGACGTGCACGACTTCGCCCGCCGAGGCGCCCTCACACATCAAGGACCCATCAAAACGCCTTTCCAGAGGCGTGGATGTCCTTTCACATAGTGGCAGTGCCCCCTTGTGCCTTTTGGGTATGTTTAGATGAGTTAATCATCGATTTTGGTGATGGGGATTGATGTGGTTCGAAACCTGTCCACGGACTTGCAGACGGAATTTTGACTGTCCCCGGGTAACAAACTATGCTACTGAGTTCCGGACTCCAAGCCAAGATTTTGGTGAAGTCTCTTAGTAACAACCTACACTAATGGTTCCCGTGGATCTATCCACCAGACGCCTTGGCAGTCTTCCGGGAATAAATACCCAAATGGACATTTGTTACTTGTTCCGGTGGATTTTCCACCGGCAGTCAAACCGCTGCCATCTCCCGAAGCCGCTACGTACATCCCAACTTTGGAAGCCCATATCTCCCTGGTTGCTAGTCCTATTCCAATGAAATAACTTCCACCGGATTCAACAACTCGTCAACTTTGGGGAACTTTATTCCAATCTGGATTGAGAGCATTTCTCAGGCAGCTAGAGTCAATTACAAGGGTTTCCCCCCTCCAGCAGCTTGTTGATGCATCCCAACGTCGCCTCGGGCATGCTACAGGGAAAAAATACACAATATTCTCCCCCTTGCACCTTCTATGCCTGCTAATCCTGCTTCCTCACACTCATCTTCTGCTGCGCCCTCCAACCCTTCACAGCTGGTAATGCCAAGTCCGGCCATGCTCATCATGTGCCAATCCACTGGTTGCACTTTGGTCAAGTAATCCGTAAGCATGTGGCACATGCTGTAGTGCTGTAGCACCCCCTGTACCTTCTCCACCATGTCCCATGCGTAATGGTAATGTACGTCAATGTGCTTCGTCCACCTGTGCTGCATCAGGTTGTTGGTCAACGGGATAGTGCCGGTGTTTTCCTCTTACACCACTGTTGGCCCTTGCTTTGCCACGCCCAGCTTCCCAAGCAGCCTGATAAGCCACACTGCCTCCTTGACCGCTTCTTGATTTCTGCTGCACAATGTATAATACGTTGTACTTTGACTCTAGTGTAGAGGTGGCGATGCAGTCGTGCTTTCTGCTGCCCCATGAGACCGCTGTACCACTGAGGAAGAACACATTGCCGGATGTGGACTTCTGCTTGTCCACATCGCTAGCATAGTCATCATCCGTGTAGCAGACAATATGCAAAGGGTACAACCACCCCTTGCAATCAAGCCTCGAGCGTGCGTACCATGTTGACTGTAGGTAGCAGATGATGCGCTTGACCACCTTCCACTATAGTGGCTCTGGATCAGCCACATACCTGCTCACTTTGTCTGGTCGAGTCGCCACCATGGTGTACATGAGGTTGCCCATCGCCGATTCATAGGGCATCCTTCCATATCCTCTGGCTCTCCTTTTGTTTATGGCGCCATTGCCACACTCAGTTCACAGATCGTGGAGACCGAACTGCCAACTGGTTTGCGGTCTTTCATGTCATACCGCTTTTGTACCTTGGCCACGTTTTTGGCCTGTCCCAGCTCAAGCGTGCGTGTCCTCTAGTTCTGCATGATGCTTATCCTGAGCTAGTACTCTAGCTCCTCCATGTCCAACATCTAGAATGTGCTACTCAGCTACTCTTTCAGCAGCAGTAGGCTCGGCAGGTCCATCAAGCAAAAAATCAGGTCGTCCACCTAGAGTGTGACAATGTGATGGAGCTGCTTGTCACACTGCACGTACACGCTATGATCCGACTCACAGCGCTTGAAGCCAAGTTGTGCCTTAAAGATCTCCACCTATTCGTACTAGCATCGGGACGATTGTTTTTGCCTGGACAAGGACTTCCACGGCTTATAACACCTTGTCCTCCGGTGCCTCCACCCCCTCCAAAACCTCCATGTAGGTATCTTAGTCTATGATGCCATTAAGGAAGGCCGTCTTCATGCCCATTTGGTGGAGCTCCACATCCTTCGTGGCTCCCACCGTAAAGATTGCCCGGATGCTTGTGAACTTGGCAATGGGAGCAAATGTCTCATCATAGTGCTTGCCCTTCCGCTGTACGTATCCCTTTGCCACCAGGCGTGCCATGTATTTGTCAACCACACCTTCCTTTGTGAACTTGGTCTTGAAGACCCACTTTGAGCCAATACCCTTGGCAGCTTTCGGCCTGTCAACCAGCTCTCACGTGTCATTTTTTGTGATGGACGCCAGCTCTCATTTGATTGATGTGTCCTATTTATCCCCTTCAGGCCCCGCAAGTGCCTCTTGCTCGATTGTCATCCCCGTTAATGCAGCCAGCATTCACCACGTCATGCCGATCTATTGACTGTTGCTTGTGTCCAAGCGCCTCCCTGGCCTCCCATTGCGACGCGGCAGTTTTGGTGGCGCATCATTGTTCTACTGCAATCCCTCCGACTCTACACGCTCTGGTGAATCATTGATCAGACCGCTCCCCGAGGATCTCTCCCGTTCTGGTCAAACATCGTTCGGATGGGCGGCGCATCTAGTATGTTTTCCACTGATACCTGATGCGTACTTTTTCAAGAGTGTGCGCCTTGGCACCCTTGGTGCCTCATCTTCCTGATCCTTCCGATAGATCTCCTCATCAGCTTGATCGTCATTGGATTCCTCCATGTTGGCTGCCACCAGTGGTGCACTACATTGCTCCCATGTCGCATCCTCAACTTTGGCGTCCGCCGGCTCCTTCTCGTAGTCAAGGAGCTCAAACCACTTCCCCGTCTTTGGAGAGTCCACCACGCCCACGTCGTTGCTGCTGATGTAGCTCTACTGCTTGTCAAACTCGACTTATTGGCTACAGATTTCCTCCTCCTTGCACATGCTGTAGAGCCAGTACACCTTATGCATGCTCTCATAGCCAAGGAAGAGATACGACTTTGCCCGTGGCTCTAGATTGATGGTGCATCGCTACACAGCATGCACCATCGCGTCCACCTTGCACCCGAACACTTTCAAGTGTGCCACAATTGGCTTGCGCCTGCTCCTAAACTCCTACAGTGTCTTCTAGGCACTCTTCCCCTTCAGCACTGATGTCGGGGTGAGGTTGACGGTGTAGTTTGCCGTACGCAGAGCTTCCATCCAGGATCTTTGCAGAAATTCTGCATCCATGAACATGGTCCGTACCATGTTCAACAGCGTCCGGTTCACCCATTCCGGCACGACATTAGACTAAGGAAAACACGGCGTAGTTTGTTCCCTGCTTCATCTACCCACTAGAGCCCACATACTCTTTTCCGTTGTTGCTATGTAGCGCTTTGACTTTGCGATCTTTTTGCCTCTCCACCACGGCGAGATACTCTTCCAACTGATCCAGGAACTCACCTTTTTGCTTTATGAAGTACACAAGGAGTTTCCATTGTATTCATCAATGAAGGTGACAAAGTAACGCGCGCCACTCTTTAACAGTGTCTTGAATGGTCCGTACACGTTGTTGTACACGACCTCCAACAAGTCCAAGGCACGATTCACGTTCCTCGGTACACTTAGGGGCATAGTGGCCCTCCTTGCCATAGTTGCGACACACACCCTTCTTGGCGCCCTTCTTACCACTGCCATGTCTCCCACCTCCCTTGCCCTTGGTTCCGCCACCACATGTTTTGGTGACGAGGGCCGACGAGGACTCCCCCCAGCTCCATTGATGCAAATCGTTGTGGATGTACAATGCAACTACGCCATAGATGAGCTTGTCCTCTGTCCATCCTCCCAAGATGGTGATGAGAGGGCTCTAATTGTAACGAAGGGCAATGAGGAGGGCCGTCACTTGAAGCTGCATATTGATCTTCCACCTCACATCATTGCATTGTGAGGCAGGTGACTCGATCTATTGTATGGCAAAGATGACATCATCTCCCTCCTCAATTCTCATTGTGAGGAGTTGAATCATTTCAAAGATTGTGTTTGCCAGCGACTTGGCTTCATAGATGGCGTAAAGTGTTTTCCACGCATCAGTTGCCAGCTTGCAGCTTTGGAAGTAGCCCCACTGCAATATAGCCATACCGGAAACTATGAGCATGAGGGCCTCTGTATTCTTCTTTGCAAATGCATCCATCTGCGCTTCCTGTGCTCTCGCTTCGTCGAGGACTTCCGTTCCCTTCATGACCTGCAGCAGTCCCTTATGCGTGAGGTGTAGCTTGAAGTGCCATCTCCATAGTCCAAAGCCAGGGCCACTTTCATATATCTCAATGGGTTATGTCTCCTTCTACGCCATTTACACACTCTCCCACTTCGGGACCTCACAGTTTGACGCCAACGTCATCCCCGACGAAAATCCCATCTTCCATGAACACCGTGAGTGATGTGTGGACAGGTCAGGGCTATGGGTCCATAACCCTTTGTGAGAAATTGCAGAGTAGCTCCAACGAGGCTTGAAGGGTCTTCACTTGCATTCACGGCTTTCTATTTTGTGCAAGTTCTGAGTCTAATTGTGAGCTTTCTGGTTGCCTCACGCTATGTTTGTAGGAGTTGGACGGAGTTGTGAGAAAGTCACTTTTTGCGAAGGGAAGAACACAATTTTGCTTTAGCTTTTAGACATGGACAAAAACTGACGAGTAATAGGGCTGGTCACAAGCTTCCTAATGCTCCTAACCGCGTGTAATTCAGTAGACCGTAGCTCTCGCTATGTCAGCCGAAGTGGGGCACCCCAATCTAGCCGCTCCGTCAGTGGCGTGCACGATTTCGCCCGCCGAGGTGTCCTCACATTCCAAGGACCCAACAATACGCCTTCCTAAGGCATAGATTGTCAAGAGGAATCCGCGTGGTGTGGTCCCAACGTTTGACTCATCGTCTCTAGTGGTTCACGTCTTCTGTTTTGGGCAAATCTGAGACTGAGCGTGAGCTTTCTGGTCGCTTCGCGCTATGTGAGCAGACATTTAGAGATAGTCACTTTTGCGAAGGGAATAACGTGATTTTGTATTATTTTTTTTGCATTAACATTACCACAAAATTTATAGTGCTAGTCATGAGCTTTCTAACGCAACAAACCGTGCACAATTTGGCCAAGCGTAGCCCAAGTTACGCTTGCCAAAGCGCAGGTCTCACCCACCACAGAAGCCTGACGCCGCCACTCGCCGTGGCGCCTTCCTTCACGAGTGAAGCACCTTTCCCAAAGCGCAGATCCAATTGCACTTGATACATGGGTCCCCTGCACTGTTTCCACGCACCCTACCCACTTTGGATCGAGTTTGGCGATGGGGTGTGACGAGGTTCGAAACCTATCCACGGACCAGCAATCAGAATTTTGACGAATTCCCTGAGTAACAAAACGTACTACTGAGTTTCGGACGCCGAGCCATGATTTTGGCTAAGCCCCTCAGTAACAACCTGCACTACAGGATCCAGTGGATGATCCACCTGATCAGGTAGATTATCCACCAGAAGCCTCGGCAGGCCTTCCGGAGCAATTTCTCCAGACAGTATTTTTGTTACTCAATCCGGTCGATTATCCACCAGATTTCAAGTCGCAGCCGGCTCCCAGAGCCGCTGCGTACACCCCAACTTTGGAAGGCCATATCTCCTTCGATACTTGTCCGATTCTGGCGAAATAACATCCACCGGATTCAAAAACTGATAAAAATTACGGGGCAATCATTCTTTTGAGGATCTGAGAAATCCTCGACTCGCCAGATCCGCTGGCGCGGAGTTTCCACTTTCTGGCGGCTCGTCGACGCCGGGAGGGGCAATGTTTCAACATAGATGTTCCTACACATAGTGGCGGTGTCTTCCTCTGCCTTTGGGGTGTGTTTTGATGAGTTACTCATTGAGTTTGGTGATGTGTGATTCAAAACCTGTCCGCAGACCTGCAGTCGGAGTTTTGACCGAATCCATGAGTAACAAACTGTACTACTGAGTTTCGGACTCAGCCAGGATTTTGGCTAAGTCTCTCAGTAACAACCTGCACTACTGGTTCCGGTAGATCTTATCTAGTGGATGCCTCGGCAGTCTTCCAGGGCTATATACCCAGATGAACATTTGTTACTCGTTCCGGTGGATTTTGCACCGGCAGTCAAACCGCGGCTGACTTCCCAAGCCGCTTTGCACAGCCCGACTTTGGAAGCCCATATCTCTCTGGTTACTTATCCGATCCTGGTGAAAGAACTTCCACCGGATTCAACAACTTCTCACATTTGAGGAGCTTTACTCCAATCTGGATTTTGAACACCCATGAGGCAGATAGAGTAAATTGTGGTGATTTTCCCCTCCAGCGGCGTCGCCTCTGGCATGCTGAGGGGCAAAAATACAACATTCATGATAACCTAGTTGCAAACCAAGAGGACTGATTTCCAGATCTTGCACAGCCAAAATTGTGGAGTTGTAGTTGAAGTGCGGTTGAGGGGAGTGCCTTAGTGAGGAAGTCCGCCATTTGTGCATCCCCACTGATGGGTTGAACTTGAATGGCTCCTGCCTCTTCTGCCTCACGGACAAAGTGATGTTTGATGCCAATGTGCTTTGTGTGTGGGTGTAGCACACGATCATTTGCGGCAATGCAACGTGCTGCGGAGCTGTCGCTGTGTAGTGGGACCGCTTGTGCATTCAGACCCAATTCCTCAAGCATGCGTTCCAGCCAAATTCCCTCACACACTGCTTCACCTAGTGCCATGTAGTCTGCTTCTGCCAACCTCCGTGCCACACACCACTGTTTTGCACTTCGCCATGACACAGCCGTACCCAAGGGACAAAACACATACCCACCACGACTACGGGCCTGACGGTCTCGCGCATAGTTGCTGTCACAAAACCCATTCAACAAAAGACATGATGTGGGAGTGAAGACCAGACCAAAGCCAACAGTGTCCAGCACGTAGCGCAGCAGTTTCAGCAATTCTTTTTTATGCAAGATTGTTGGCCAAATTGGGCCAACACATTGACTGCACAGGAAATTTCTGGACATGTGGTGGATCAAAGGTAGGAGAGGCTACATGTAATCTGTCTGTACAGTGTAGGATCACAGTCTGTACTGTAGTCAGTGGTGCATGCATTCAGTAAATGAGTGTGCACATCAGGTCTCATCGGTGAGTGTTGTGGTGGAAGGTGTTGAAAGCAACCAGTAACATATGCCAGAAGCTGTCCCTGATGCAATGTGAGTGTGCTTGCAGATCTGTCTCTGATGATGGTCATGCCCAAGAAATTGCTAGCCTCCCCTAGATCCATCATGATGTAGTGCTCAGTGAGTAGGACCTTCGTGCGTGTGATGAAAGAGAGCGATGGGGACAAGAGCAGTCGATCATCGACAGAGACCAGCAGCACGACAGGTACTCCATCGTCCTAGAGTAGGAAGCAGGAGGGATCACACACACTCTGAGTGAATCCCCCAATTGCAATAATACAACTTATCTCTTTGTTCTAGAACCGTGGTGCTTTCTTTACTCCATAGAGAGCTTTAAGCAGCAGCCAGACACGATCTGTTCCATCCACAAACCCTTTTGGTTGTTTGGCATACAGTTCCTCCTCCAGAAGGCCATTCAGAAAAGTGTTATTGACATCCATTTGATGAATTTCCCAGTCTTCATGGGCTTCCACACCCAACAGTATGCGGCCAGTGCCATACTTGCCCACTGGGGCATAAGTTTCTGTGAAATCTTGTCCTGGAATTTGATGGAACCCCTTTGCCACCAGCCTAGCTTTGTACTTTTCCATCAAGCTAGCCAGATTTCTTTTCAGCTTGAAGATCCACTTCACATCGATGGCCTTTCGGCCAGGTGGAAGGGGTACAAGATCAAACACTTTATGCTCTAGAAGAGCATTGATCTCAGCGGCCATGGCCTTCTCCCACTCAGGTGCATCAGTATACCCCCTTGCCTTAGACAGGATCAGGGGCTCCACCTGTTGGTGCTGAGTGGAGTTGGGACCGGCCATGTGTAGAACTGTCGGTAGTTCACGTGTGGGATGTCCCTCAGGGCGTGTTTCACCGGTTCTGGTGCAGGTGTGACAGTTGTTCCCGAACTCTCTGTGGAGTTATCACCTCGCAGCCCGGGGGGTGTACTTGACTCTGTGCTCACCAGGTCGGTGGGTATTAGGAGCTCTCTAGGCACAGAGTTCTCCTCACCCTGCTCCTAAGTCACAGTATGTGTGGGAACTGTGACTGGCTGTGGGAAGAGCACTGGTACACTCACATAGTGGGGGTAATGCTCAGGGTTAGTCAGGTTGGTCACATGCCGCAAGGTGTGGAATCGCTTGTACGACAAGTGCTCCAGGCTGGAAGCGTCTCGACTCTCAAGAAAACGGTGACTCCTAGGGTCCCAGAACCTCCATGCCTTTTATGCATGTGACACGCCTACAAAGTCACACTCCCGACCTCCAGGACTCAACTTGTATTCGCGTTGTGGCTTGGAAAACCAGACGCAGGCCATGGTGCCCTAGAATTGGGCGAGACGTAGATCCACTTTTTCCTTGAACCAACATTCCCAGGATGTGACTGCCTGGGGCAGTCGACCTTGTGGGACCCTGTTCCACACCCAGGTGATGTACTTCACAGCTTCCTCCCAGAACCCTAAGGACAAACCTGATTCACTCAGTAGCGTGTGTAGGGAATCGCCAAATGTTCTGTGCCATCTCTTTGCTACCCTGTTTTTCTGGGGAGTGTATGGCGCTGTGGTCTGATGTTCTATTCCTTGCGCCTTGAGGGCTGCAGTCAGTGGACCCATGAACTCTCCTCCTCTGTCAGTCCATGGCTTCAACAACTTGCACTTTGTCTGCCGTTCTGCAAGGGGTATCCACTCTGTGATGGCCTAGAGGGTATCTGACTTAGACTTGAGCAGGAACGCCCAGCAAAAACGGCTGAAGTCGTCTGTTAGTGTCAGGATATACTGAGACCCATACCGGACTGAGGGTACGCGCATCAGTCCAGTCCAATCTGCATGGACCAGTTCGAGAGGTGCAGTGCTGTCCCTGCCTGACTTGGAAAACGTCTGTCTGTGGGCCTTGCCTTCATGGCACTCCAGGCATGTGTCTGCCTTGAGACCATGAGGGCAGTCCTCCTGAGTGATCCCTCGTGCTGAGGAGTTCTTTTGCATGTCTGTGATGGGATCAGTGTGGATGTGTGCCAGACGTCCATGAAGTACATCTGTGTGCTTTCCATATGATCAACATGAGCCTGTGAGCGGTGCGTGTGAGTGGGAACCAGGGGAAAGAGAGTCAAGCGATACATCATGTCAGCATGCAAAGGCCCATCCACCAAAAAATCCCCGATCGAGTCATAAAGCATGCATCTTTGCTGCTGCATCACTGTGGACATATTGGCTTGGTGGTCCAGCAGCAAGGTGTGAAAGATGCCACAAGAGGTGTGTAGCGGGAGGAAGCCGGCAGTGGGTCACCTCCGCACATTTGGTTGCGTTGCACATGCAGTGGCGCAGGCACTTGAGGGGCGGAGCAAGCTGGACCCACGAGCACGCCGGTGTATTTTCCTTGGGTATGAGAGCGGAAGCAAGGTGTACCGGCTCTTTGACCCAAGGAGGCAGCACATTGTGCGGAGTCGTGATGTCACGTTCGACGAATAAAACCGTTGGACAGATAAGGAGGCAGGTCTCTCCACAAGGGAGGAGTGGACGCCACTCCTTGAGGGAGAGATACCAGAGGACGCGAATGAGGATGACGTCCTCGCCAAGCGTGTGGCTCTCCTCCTCCTTGTGCTTCCAACACTGTACCCTTGCACGACCAGCACCATCGGCAGCTACCCTTGGCTGTCATGTCATCAGTAGTCGTAGTGGGCTCTCGGGAGCAGTGTAGTCGGCGCCTGAGCTCGGGCAGCCGTAACTCTTCGTAGCTATTTTTCTTGCTGATTCGGACTGCACAACTGCGTTTGCAGCATGGTTATTTTGGTCTGGTTTGTTTTTTAGGCAAAACGGACAACACCTGGGTTTCGGGCTGTCTGGTGTCTGGCAGGGTTCACCTACGAAATTCTGCCGGACAGGATAATGCTAGGATTTTCCTGGTTGGCTGGTTTTCTGAGTAACAAGCCTCACAGAGCTGAGATGAGGCTAGAACTGAGAGGGGTCTCAGTTAGGTGCTTATTGTTCACTCGTAACCAGCCATTGCTCTATTCCAGTTGCTTTCTGGCGCTAACTCTGGCGCGTGTACTTCTGAGCAACAAACCAGAGATCTCATGCTAAGACTCTAGTGCAGCACACCAAGGGGGCAGACTAAGCAATGAGCGTGGGTTCCCGCACGCTGCATCAACAATGCTACTACACTAACCTGCGCACTAGAACCATTTCCTTTTTGTATCAGAGTCGTAGCGCAGCAGACGCAGCAGCAGCAGTGGCGCACATGTTCTTGACTACGCCGGCGGACCTCCACTACGCGCTAGTGCAGGGGAAATGCTGCCGGATTTTTTCCGACAGCAATAACCTGCCTGGTGGCATCAGAAAATTTCCCATGGCCACTGGGCCAGGGAAATGCTGCCTTATTTTTCCCGGCATCTCTGACCCCCACATGTGACTCAAAGATGTGAGCGGCGAGCGCAGCGGCGTGAGGCAACCTGCTCGCGATGACGCACATGGCGACGTCAACCAGGGGAGTGAGTGACCCGCAGCCGCAGCAGCAGCGGTAGCAGCAGCAGCAACAGCGGTAGCAGCAGCAGCAGCGGCAGTAGCAGTTGCAGAAGCGGGATCCGCAGTGGAAGCACTAGCAACATTAGCTACAGAAACATCACGGTGAGTGACCCACAGCAGCAGTAGCAGCAGCTGTAGTGAGAGCAGCAGCGACCACAGTAGCAGTGGGAGCAGTGGCGGTAGCAGTGCCCACAACAGCTGCAACGTTGGGATCAACAACGACGGCAGCAGCAGTAGTGGCAGCAGTAGCAGCGGTGGCAGTAGCAGCGGTGGCAGTGGCTAGAAGCTGTGGCCGCAGCTTTACACGCGTGCAACAGTAGCAGCAGGAGCGCGTGTAGCAGGGGCAGCCGCAGCAGCCACTTTTGCTGCCCCGCATTGCTAGCGCGAAGCTCCCTTGCAGATTTACATGGGCAAGAGAGCTCGCTGTAGCAAGCTCGCGGTTGCAGCCTGGTAATGGGCGAGCTCGCCGATTGTCGAGCCTGCCAATCGATGAGCTCCTCCGATCGACAAGCTCGCCGAGGGTCGAGCTAGGCAACAAAAGGAAAAAAAGGGGGAGAGAGGGGTCCAGGGGTGAGGCACTTGAGAAACCCAAGAAGGGGTACCCCACCGTCCCCACATAGTTCGGTGAACCACAAAAAAAAAACCAAAAAAATGGGGACAACGGCAATCAAAACACACTCAAGCTCCATAGCAGCAGCCGCCACAGCAACCGCAGTAGCGGCAACGGCACCAGCAGCAGTGGCCGCAACAACATCAACAGGAGTAGCAGCAGCAGCCAAAATGCCCAGCCAGGGCAATGCCGCCTGCACGCAGGACAGCTTTGCAAACCCTCCCGCTGCAGACCCATAGCGGATCTGTAACGCCATGTAGATCAGCTAGGCCAGATGCTTGCCGCTATCAGCACCAGCCAAACTGTCTTCCCCAGAAAGCCTGGTCCAGCTCTGGCTGCAGCAGATCGGACAGTAGCGCAACAGCAGGTGCTGCAACGGCAGCAGACAATGAGTAGTGTCCTAGGAGCTGGTGCGGCCAGGTCCTCTTCGCGGAAGGATTTCGAGACCCCTCCACCGGTACTCGCCAGAGATGAGCAGTTCTCGTCGTGGGAACCTCTATTCCGCATTTGGGCATAGGGGGAGGGTCTGTGGCCATACTACTTCCTTCCGCATGACGACGCCATCCCAGAGCAGGTACTTGAGGCGGGCCCTGCACTCAGCCCACTCATCCTCGCTGCACCGAATGTTGATTGCATTGCTCAGGAGCCGTTCCTCGGTGACGCCACTGGCGACACCATCGCTAACCCCCGGCGTGCTTGGGATACGCTGGCACGACTGTATCACGCTTCCGGTCAGGCAACTGTAAGCCACCTCCTGAAGGAGTTCAGCTCCCTTCACATGAGGGAGTCCGAGTCCTTCACCGCCTACTGGCGCTGCACGCAAGATATCCTAATCTGGCTCAAAACAACCGTGCCTCCCCCGCATGGTGCCCTCCTCACCATCAAGAATGGTGCCATCCCTGTGTTTGCGGATGTTTTCGTCCCCTTCGACCTCCCCATCCTCGAGGCACTGGTGGCCCACATCACTTTGATGACCTAGGCGTACGACCTCTTCCTCAGCGTTGAGGAAGTCCACAGAGACACACAGCTTCAGCACAGTGGTTCCTCCGTGACTGTAGCTGCTACTTCCGGCGGCTCCCCCGCTCCTTCCCCTGGCACTCCCTCCTCAGGCGGCGCAAAGGACAAGGGCAAGAAGGGCGGGAAGGGCAAGGGCAAGGGGGCACAGTCTTCCTCCATTGGCACTACCCTGACGTGCCACAACTGCGGCCAGCCAAGGCATGAGAGGTACACATATCCCATCCCCATTGACGAGGCCCGCATTGTCGCCGCCATGCGCCATGAGCGTGAGCGCTGCCTTGGCACCTCCGCTGCTAGTGGCACTTTGGCCACCACCACTTCCACGATGCTCCCTTCCTCCTCGTAGCTAGCTCTTCAGCCTCGATCACAGCTTTTGCCGGATCTTCTCCATCTGCAGTAGTAGGAGCAGTATGCTCCATCGCAGTAGCAGTTGTATGCACCACCTTTGCAGTAGTAGCAGTATGCTCCGTCACAATCCTTGTACTACCCCCAGCCTCAGTCCCAGTGGAGTTTGTATCCCCCTTCCGAAGCCACGATCCCGTACTCCGTGGCTTCCATCGACTCCGCTACTCGAATCCGCCAGCTGCAAAGCTTCATCATAGCACAGCTCGGCATCACTCCTCCTCCCCAGGGAAGTGCGAGTTGTTTGACTGCTAGCCGAGAGGTCTCCAACTGTCAGACAGACACCAACCTCTGAGGTGATCTTGGGGAAGCTGCCTGTTGCTCTTTGGAGCCGGCTTTGGATGACGTCGCATAGTTGGATGAATGGCATGATCGTTTTGCATTTGTCCCGTCTGCTGAGATTACGACCTCCGTTCCCCTTC
Source organism: Penium margaritaceum (assembly GCA_023375785.1). Lineage (NCBI taxonomy): Eukaryota > Viridiplantae > Streptophyta > Zygnematophyceae > Desmidiales > Peniaceae > Penium > Penium margaritaceum. The sequence continues at coordinate 108,740 of SZWC01000521.1, forward strand.
CCGTGCCCTGTTTCATCACGCATTGTAATGTCAAGGCCTCGGTTTGCGACCTTGATGGCACCTAGATCATTGAATCTGGTGCCATGCATGCATCACATGATGTCTTGTTGCCAGGATTTCAGTATGCTCGGCCTCGTTGGCAACGTTCACAGTGTCTGGACGGGGTCCCAGCAGGTCTTGCCCATCCACGGTGTTGGCGTCGTCCGCTTTTGTTTTCCATCCGGCGGCGTCTTCGTGACTGATGTGCTGTATGTGCCTGGTATGGAACTCAGCCTCTCGACTGGACAACTCTCAACCTCATGAGCATGGACGTCCGACACTCCTCTGGCATTGGCACTGTCTCACTTTGCCCGTACGGTCAGGTCGTGTTCCGTGTTGTTTGTCGTGGTAACCTCTGGCACGTCACCCGTCTTCCTTCCTTCGTGTCACCTCCCTCATCCGACACTGCCCATGTGTTTTTCACCAGTGTTCTTTCCCCCCAGCACACCCACCTTCTCCTCCATCACCTTAGCCATGTGCTTTCCGATGCTATCGATAGCATGCTCCGCACCCAACCCGCGCTCGTTCTTGATCCCTTCACCTTCCAGTGGCCTTGTCTCACCGAGTGCATCAAATGCGTCCAGGAAAAAATGCACCGGTCCACCTACCCTACGTCCTCCTCTCGAGCCACTCACCCATTGGAGCTCTTCCACTCGGACCTCTTGGGCCCTTTACCGGTTGCATGTGTTGTCAAAGGGGGCCAGTATGTGCTGATCCTCACAGATGACTACACCCGCTATCACATGGTCATCTATCTACGCCGGAAGAGCGATGTGGCCTCTGCCATTCGTGCTTAGCACCTCACGGCCGAGCGCGAGTGTGGCCGCACCCTCCGTCGCTTTTGGTCTGACCGCGGTGGCATGTAAGAACGGTTTCATGAGGGACATGTCTGCCTATCTCACTAGTTATGGGGCTCATCATGAAACCACCACCCTTGGGACACCATAGCAGAACGGTGACTGTGAGTGTTGGAACCGCACCATGGCCGATGCTGTCCATACCATGCGTGTTGAGTCCAGTTTTTCCAAGGGCTTCTTCTTTGAAGCCATGTCCTACATGACCTTGTTGTGGAACCGGGTTTCCCATGGTCCCCTCCCCCGCCAGGCCACACCATGCGCATTGTGGTGCGGTCAGCGGGCCGATCTTTGACCTGCCCGTGTTTAGGGGTGGGTAGCTAGCGTCTGGCTTGCCGAGGACCAGCGGGATGGCAAGCTTGCCCCTCGCGGCCATTTGTGTACATTTGTCGGTGTCTCGTGCCAGTCCAAGGCTTGGCGTTTCTGGGACCCAGTCCGGCATCACATTGTTGAGTCTCGCGATGCCCTATTTTTTAGGACTTCTTCCCTCGTGACCTCCCTCGCATCCTGTCTGCCTCTTCTCTGCTCTCATCACTGTCGTCTCATGGGGGAGATACTTGTTGCACTGCCGCTTCGGCCCCAGAGGCACAGGTCGTCCCGCCTGCATCCACGCCCCTGGCAGCGGATGGCTCGGAGGCTTCTCCCCTGCCATCCACCTTGCGGAGCAGTTCCCCTACGGGTGATGCCGTGCACCCATCAGAGACGGAGTCTTCTGCTGAGTCACTAGCCCAGCCGGACTCTCCGAGTGACCCTTCCCATGCCTCCGATGCACCCGCCCCCATGGATCCATTTGTGCCCAGCGGTACCCTGACATTGCACCCCGCCTTGCCACATCATCTTCGCCAGACTCCCTCTGCCAACTGGCACCCCGGCACACTAGGTCTACACCCGTGCTCCCAGTGGAATCCTCCGGTTCCATAAGCCGGCGCCTCCCCCGGGTCCTCGCACCAAGGCCCCCCGTCCAGCCTCTAGCATACCCTTCAACACACCTTCCTCCCCCCATGCTGTTGTGAGCGGCGAACCCAACATCAATGTCCTTGGCCTGACGGGCCTCGACCTGGTTGCTCAGGACATCCACCCAAGCTCGGCCCTAGGCTACGCTCTCATCTCCGAGGAGCATCGCCAAGCGGTCTCCGTCACACTGGCCCGGGCCCCTGCAGGCCTTTGCTTCACCCGTGTGCTAACGGCACGGCCTTCTCCACCGGCACCCGACCCTCAGAGCCTACGTGAGGCCTGTGCCACTCCTGACGCAAACCAAATTGTAGGCTTCCTGTCAGGAGGAACTCACAGCCATCAATGAGCATGCAGTGTACGAGCTTGTGGAGCTTCCCCCTGGCTGGAAGGCCATCGGGACGAAGTGGGTCTTTCTTCGGAAGTAAAAGCCAGATGGCAACTTGGACAAGTACAAGGTCCGGCTCACCGCCAAAGGTTTCTCTCGTGTTACTGGAGTGGACTACGACCAAGTCTTTGCTCCGATTGGCCGTTTACACCAGCCGGGCGCTCTTCAGCCTGGTCGTACAGCATGGTTGGGAGCTCCACCAAATGGATGTGAGCAACGCATTTTTTCACAGCGCTATGGATGGTGAGGAGCTCTAGATGGTCCAGCCCTGGCTTTGAGGACGGGACGGGGCAATTTTGGCGACTGCAAAAGGCCCTATATGGCCTCAAGCAGTCTCCTCAATGCTGGAACATCGAGATCAGCCATACCCTTCTGAAGGGCGGATTTATCCGTAGCACCACAAACCCGGCCCTCTTCCTCACTCCTCCTGGAAATCCCTTCACTATGATCGTCATGTACGTGGATGACCTCCTCATCACGTCTCCCGACCTTGCCGCTGTCAAGCAAGTGAAGGAGTTGCTTAAGGCAACCTACAAGATGAAGGATCTTGGGCAAGCGCTGGTGTTTCTTGGCATGGAGATTGAGCACGATCTTGCACACGGCATCATACGGGTACATCGGGCAGCATATGTTCAAACACTAGCCGAGCGCTTCGCCGATCTCCTGACGACTATCCCCAACGCCTCTTCCACGATGACCCCAGACGGGCAGGTGAAGCTGAAGGCCACTGAAATCAGCACCTTGGGTGTCGCGGTGGACATCATGGCGTTCCTCCACGTCATCGGCTCACTTATGTTTCTCGCCACCACCACACGTGCCGACATCACCTTTGCCGTGAATGTCCTCATCCAATTCTCACAGGACCCACACCAGCTGCACCATGATGCAGTCATCCGTGTGTTACGGTATGTGGTCTCAACCCCACGTCGAGGCCTCACATTCCGTTGGCAGCCATCCATGGTACACTGACAGTGACTTGGCATGGAGCCCAGATGGGAAGAGCCGCGCTGGTTGGATCTTTCTCATCAAGGGTACGGTTATGTCATGGCGTAGCGGGAAGCCAGGGTGTGTCGTACGCACCACAGCAAAGACAGAGTGGCTTTGGGCGTTGGTGCATGTGAGAGTGTGTGGCTGCACCGTTTGTTGGGTGTGTTGCATCAGCTTGTATCGTCCATCACCTTACATTGTGACAACGAGAGTGCCACTGCAGTTACCGACAATGATGGTGTCCACCATGCATGCACAAAGCACATCAATATTGAGTATCACTACGTGCAGGCCTTGTTGCATGAGGGCAGCGTTCACATTGTGTGGGTCAAGAATATGAATCAGTTGACTGAATTCCTCACCAAAGCACTGAAGCGCAACTCGTCTAAGAAGGCTGTGAGTATGATCGGATTGCTACCCTTAATGCATGTGGTCTGACTATTCCGCTTGCATGGGTTCTCGTTGCTCATCCTTGTTGCACATGTGATCTGTCTCCTCTCGCTCTTCCACTGAGTGTTTGGTCGGGGAGCATGGGGGAGCATTACTTCTGCATGCTCATGTACACTGACACCTTTGGATCATGGGGGAGTGTTGTTTTGTCTGTGCACTGCCCCACTGACTCATACTGTTACCTCTCGGCTGGTGTACATGCTCATGTAGACGATTGGCTGGATGGACGTTGATGCAGACGGGGCGCTGTTTGGTGGAGTGGACGTGTTGCTGTGAAGCCGAGCATGTGGTTATCCTCCTCCTTCTGCTTTTGACACTGCACCCTTGCACGACCAGCTCCATCGGCAGCTACCCTTGGCTGTCATGTCATCAGTAGTCGTAGTTGGCTCTCTGGAGCAGTGTATTCTGCGCCTGAGCTCGGGCAGATGTAACTCTTAGTAGCTATTTTTCTTGCTGATTCTGACTGCATGACTGAATTTGCAGCATGGTTTTTCTGGTATGGTCTAGTTTGTAGGCAAAACGGACAAAGCCCGGGTTTCGGGCTGTCTGGTGTCTGGCAGGGATCACCTAGGAAATTCTGCCAGACATGATAATGCTAGGATTTTCCTGGTTGGCTGGTTTTCTGAGTAACAATCCTCACAGAGCTGAGCTCTGGTTTAAGGAGTGTCCTGGGCCGCGGCCATTTGACATCATTGTACATCTTGTCAAAGCAACCTGTTGTTTTTCAGTAGAACTTGTCATGTCTGAAGACAACCTTTACCACATATGGGCCATGATTTCTTCTCAGAAATGGTCCAAACCTAGGTCAAGGCTGCCTCATGAACACCATTACGAGTGAAGGGGAAAAGGTATTGGATAAGAAAACAAAGATCAAGATCACCCACCACCTGACTGAGAAGCAGATGGGATCCATAGGATAACTGCAAAGGGCTCTGCAGGTTTCCACCTGCAGAGCCCTCTCATTGCCCCAAAATGAAAGTCATGTTTCAATGAGGTGTGGTGAATTGACTTGAAAATTTTCTCTTCAAAGTAACAGGAGATGCCACAATACTGGGAGGCAGAGGTTGGAAGGGGGGGATGTGGGGGGGGGGGGGGGGGGGGGGGGGGGGG
>SZWC01000521.1:124840-138502 GCA_023375785.1 Penium margaritaceum
CTCTCTCTCTCTCTCTCTCTCTCTCCCTCTCTCTATGTTTCTTGATTATTTCAAGGACTATGCCCTCATCTCCCCAGTCAGGTACCTTCCCTTCTTGCGGCTGCCTTTTTTAGACGGAGTGAGTGCTAACTGGGCTACTGTTGCCACGTCAAAAGCAGCAATGCGTGGAAGCTTCCATGTAGTTTATCATGGTATCAGAGTGGAAAAGAATCCCTTGCTGAGTTTTGAGAAGAGATGCAGTCACAGTAGCAGCAGTGGGGAGAGTCACAAATACTGCTATGGTACTGGGATGATTTTCCATACAAACGCCACCAATAAGAGCAGCTGTAGCGACAGGAACATTATCCACAGCATCCACTATAGTTGTGTCAGCAGCAGCGACCAAAGCAGCAGTTTTTGGCACTAGTGGGTGTAGAAGAACCCTCAAGGATGCCCAGCTCTCACTGATGCACACTACCAATGTTTGGGGCAGCCAATGGACATCAAAGGTGAAGAGTGTGGAGCACAATGATCACGGATAGGAGTGGGAAGAACATGTCGCATTCAATAGAACTGAATCAAAACACGTATTAACCATCTAGCATATTGATTTTACACCAGGTGCATATAGCCTGTGATATAAGCTTTCCAACGCATCCAAGCACACCCAAATCGAAGCAGTAGAGCCCCTGCTACGGCCGTCGAAGTAACCCTTGGTGGAGCTACCCACCTTGCCTTACACGATAGGCAACGGGATGCACTGTCATGATGACCCATCAGAGTGCCTTTCCTTGCCCTGAAGTCAAGGAGATCCCACTTGTCGCTTCATTCATGGCCCTGGTGCATTTGGAACTCGTTGGAGACGAACTCGGATCACTCACGGAGGATTATGCCGCCACCCATGGAGGGTACCAGATTCCAACCGCCCAACACCCGAACTTCGGGCTAAGCTAACTTTCTGAGTACTCACTCAAATCCAGCAATTCAAAGCTCTATCTTGCATGAAAAAGTCCAAGGAATATAAATCTAAAGTCATATCAGGTTCTCTAAAACTCATCAGTTGTCGAACCAGAGATTATGATCAACAGCACTCATGGCAAGGGGCACACCATGGCAACAATCTCCCCCTTGCACCACAGCCTTCATGCCGTGTCCTTAGAACCTGTAGTAGTTTAAATGTCACAGAGCAGACCAAGCTCCATGCAGCTTGCATCATGCCTGTCTTTGGCAAGCATGCGCTTACTGCCACAATGCACACTAGCCACATCTCCCTTTGCCACCAAGTCTCGCGCGTAGTGATGCCGGATCTCAATGCGCTTGGTCCTCCTGTGCAGCACAGGGTTCTGGGTGAGGCTGATTGCACTCATGTTGTCTACATTGAGTACCGTTGGCTTCCTTTGTGGCAGCCTGATCTCCTTCAGCAGCCGTCATAGCCACATCGCCTCCTTTGCGGCTTCCGCGAGCGCAATGTACTCCGCTTTGGTACTGGACAGTGCCACAAAGTCCTACTTCATGCATGCCCATGAAACTCTTGCACTACCAAGCACAAACATGTACTGCATTGTTGATTTTCTGTCATCCACATCACCATTCCAGTTGGCATTGGAATAGTCGACTAACTCAAGGGAGTCGTCATGCGCTCCCCCTCCAAACACGAGCCGTGACTATCTGTCGCCTTGAGATAGCGGAGGATCTGCTTTACCACTTGCCAATGCAGCGGCCCGTGGTCAGCAATATAGTGGCTCACATGGCCCTCCACGAAGGCCAGGTCGGGACTTGTCGCCATTATGGCGTACATGATGCTCCCCACCACGGACTGGTATGGCACACCTGCCATCTCCTCCTTGTCCTCATCAGTGCTCAGCCCCATGCTCGAGCTCAGCTCACATGTGGTGTTCATGGGTGTGCCGAAGGGGTTGCACTCCTCCATGTCGTACCGGCGGAGCACCTCTTGCGCGTAATTTGCCTGCCCCATCTCCAGCGTGCGTGCCTTGCGGTCCCTCTTGATGGCGACGCCGAGGTAGTGCTTGAGCTCGCCCCTGTCAGTTATACTGAACCAACCGCCCAGCTGCTGCTTCAGGTTCACCTATTCCTCCATGTCCGATGACACAAGGATGAGGTCATCCATGTAAACAACCACGTTCTAGTACAACCCCGGCTGCTTTTGCACGTACACTCTCAGATCCGCTTTGCAGTGTTTGAAGCCAAGATGGGCCATGAAGTTGTCCATTTTCAGGTACCACATGAATGGCGCTGGCTTCAACCCATAGAGTGCCTTGCAAAGCCGACAAACCGTCCCCGGTGGCACGTCCACCCCCTGTGGCACCTCCATGAGGATCTCCTTGTCCAGGTTGTCATTGAGGAACGCAGTTTTCACGTCCATTTGGTGAACTTCGTAGTTGCGTGCCGCAGCCACCGAGAAGATGGAGCGGATGGAAGCAAGTTATGCCACCGGTGCAAAGGTCGCATCGTGCTGTTCACTTGAAGATCCACTTGGAGTCGATGATTTTTGGGCCCTCCGGCCTGTCGATCAGATACCAAGTACCTGAAGTATGAAGTATTCTCTTCATGGGAGGCAAGCTCAGATTTCATAGCTCCCTCCCATTCAGCCCCATCCTTCCGCTGTAATGCCTCCTTGACAGTCTTGGGCTCCTCTTGCGCAAAGAATGCTCCAGCGAACCCAATCCAGATGCCCTCCGTGACATTGCACTGTTTCTTCATCCTCCTTACACGTCTGCTTCTCCAAAAAGGTTGCTATTGAGGCTATTGCTGCTGCTCGTGTCGTTGCTGCTGCTGCCCTCTTGCGACACCACTCGCACCGCTGGCCTGCTCCCCCTCTCTCAAGGACCGTGAAGATGCAGGCTCACTTCCTGCCTCCTAATTCAGCTCCACTGCTGCCGGCACTTTGGATTCATTTTCCGACTCAGTTGAATGCCAATCGGCCCCCGGATGGTTCCACCCGGTTTGAGCTGCTCGGACGTCACCCTCTTTTGCATCCTTTGGTGTCTCCCCCTCGAGGAGTGGCAGTCGCTTGGAGAGACCTGCGTCCTTGTCCGTCCAACGGCTGTCCTCATCAAACGTGGCATCGTACTTTTCACGATCTGCTGCCTCCTTAAGTCAAAGAGCCGGTATGCCTTGCTCCCACACCTGTACTCGATGAATATGCATCGGCGAGTCCGCGGGTCCAGTTTTCCCCGCCCCTCCCATGCCTGCACAGGAGCATGTGCAACGCAGCCAAACGTGCGGAGGTGAGTCACAGTTGGCTTCCTCGTGCTCCATAGCTCTTGTGGCATCTTCCACACCTTGGATTGCGCGTCTTTTAGTGGCTTCTACAGCGTCAGGTTCATGATGTACGCCACTGTTCGTGCTGCCTTGCCCCAATACCTCTACGCGAGGCCGGTATTACTCAACATGGACCGGACCATGTTGAGGATGGTGCGGTTCGCCCTCTCGGTGACGCCGATCTGCTGCGGAGAATGTGGCGTGGTTTTTTGCCATGCGATCCCCTTGTTCTTCATCCATGCTGAGCTGCCTTCGCTGCTCGGCATTATCCGGCCACCCATGGCGGGTACCAGATTCCACCCGCCCAACACCCGAACTCCGGGCTAGGCCAACTTTCTGAATACTCACTCAAATCAATCTTGCATTGCAAAATCCAAGGAATCCAAATCTAAATTCAGATCAGGTGTTCCACCAATCATCAGTGGTCAAACCAGGGAGTACGATCAATGGCACTCATGGCAAGGGGCACACCACGTCAACAACAGTTGTACCAATAACAGTGGCAGCAGTAGCAGCGGCCGCTTTGCTGCCACAGATGAGGCTGGCGGGGCCGGTGACAAGGTCGACAAGAAAGTCGGTGAGGCAGACAGGACCGACCAAGAGGCTGGCAATGCCAGCAGGACTGACAAAGAGGCTAGTGAGGTTGGCTAGGTTGGCAGCAAGGCCAGCAAAGCTGGCATGGCTGTTACAAGGCCAGCAAGGCCAGCAAGGTTTCCTGTGACTTTGGCAAGGTCAACGAGGTGAGCAACTAGGCCAGCAAGGCCGTCAAGGCTGGCGACAGGGCTGGCAAGGCCAACGAGGCTGCGGCACGGCCGGTGAGGCTGTGGCACGGCCAGCAAGGCTGCGGCAGAGCCGGCAAGGCCAGCGAGGCCAGGGAAAAGCCACAATGCAATTACCACTTCCGGCGACACTAACAAGCAGGTCAGTGAGGGCCCGTGATGACACCATCAGGGCCGGCTCGGGCCGTCAACGGCGGCAGCTGAAACCAGCGGCTTTTGACACCCGGTGACATGAGAAATAGCCAATGGCCACCACCACATGAGCGTCAGCAACATGCTGATTTCAGTACTGGCCATAGCAATAGCAGCAGCAAGAGTGCCAGTAATCCTAGCAGCGGCAGCATAGAGCCTCACTTGGGAAATTTATTCTTGGAAACGGTAAGGTGTTGGCTGTGACAGTCGGCTCCACATCATGGGAGGGGACGAGTCCACGCACGCAGAAAGTCTCCCATCTTTAGTAGCAGTAGGAAAAGGTCTAGCAAATTTTGCACTGCTCTGGAGGAGAACAACCAACTGCTACTGGCACATCTGGGCATGCACTAGTAGCCAATATGGAAATTTGGGGTTAGTGCAATGATGGTAGACCGGTAGTGAACCTGACAAATCACGGGCACACTTTAGCGCGTCCTCAAGAAAGAGTTTGATGATCATGGTGGAGCAGCAGATCCGGTTAATGGTCCAAAGGAGATGCCTGTGGATCCATGGACCAAGGAGATATGCGTCCTTGAGGAGCGGCTGAGCTACATTCTCCTCGGCACATTCCCTGGAACTCCGGTGCATGCGTGCACTTTGAGGCAGACAAGGCCTTCTCATTTGGAGGTGGTCTCCTCAAAAGTGGTCCCCTCCCCCTTTGTGCACCTACTCTAATACCTGAGGCCTTCCCATAGGGAAACAAACAAAGGATTTCGACACACCTCCCAGGCTACACGAGTAATGTTCGAATCTGACTCCTGGGAGGTGTTGTTCCAGGTGGGGGAGGACATAGAGGGCGTCTGGCCGTACTACCTGAGCTAGTACCAGACTGCCAACAAGGGCCATGTCCAGGCAGCAGCGCATGCAATGCAGGGCCTTCTATACGCGATTCCAAAGGAGCTGATCGTTGACTTCCAGACCTTCCTAAGCACAATGAGGACAGGGACATGGGTGGACCCTCGCTGACCCTATCTGCTGTGTACACCCACACAACAAGGTTCCATCTCCTTGCTGAGTTAAAAATTTTTTAAAGAGGAGTGTTTGAGTCAACAGGTGAACAATGGCAGCGTGCCATGTGGTTCTACACCCGCACGAGGACTGTTGGAAGCTCTCATCCCTCGACTCTTGGGACCATCATGATGGGAGCCAACATGGATTCTAGCGACATGTTCTCGGGCTTTGATTGAGTTGTCCTTGAGGATCGCTTCGCTCATCTCAAGCTCCTTCCTTGGACAATGCGCTACTTCCTGGAGAAGATGTGGACCAAGGAGGTAGCCTAGGCATACCAATTTGGCAAGGTAGCAGTAACCGCAGTGGCATCCTCAATGAACTCTTCATTCAGGTCTGCCTATCCCTCTCCCTCTTCCTCTCCCTCTTCCTCTCACTCTTCTAAGGTGAGCCAGATGCAAGACATTTCAATGGTCTTTCAGGGGAAAAGGGGGAACAATGGGCATGGAAAGGGGCAGAAGTAATGAGCGCCAAGGGGCAGTAGAAGTGGAAGGTCTGTCCACTCTTACAACTATGGTTGTGCCCACTGCTACACAGAATGCGAGCACCCTCTTGACTGGGGTAGGATCAGATGTGGCCTTCAGATGGAAGGACACATCTGATCCTACCCTAGCACCACACAAAAGAGCCGTGTCACACCGACGACAGCACTTGAGGTGCCACCTTCCCCTGCCTCCAATTTCAGCAGCAATGACCAGGACCCCTGGAACCACACCATTGTGGAGCTCCATCAGTTGTTGGTGCTTTGTATTGTATGGAATTCAAGTGTATTGACAAAGTAGAGTAGTCCACTATCAGTGTCTCTTGTGATTCTTGTTTCCCGTGATGATGCCTGTTGGAGGCTTAGTCAGTGTCATGAGAATGAGCCTGGGCCTGACACCATTGCTTTGCTTCATAAGTACTATGCTTGTGTCATGCATCGTTTCTAAAATTCCCTCTGTTGAGCGTCCAACACACGATGAGTGCTCTGTGGCACATTGCTCATGGACAAAGAAAGATTGTGAGTGTTGGCCTGAGGGTGAGTGTGCACCCTAGAGGGTCCCTAGCAGTAGCTGGTTCACACCACCAACTCTTCTTGGAGAGACTGAAACTGTGGAGGCAAATGGTTCCAAGGATGGCAGAAACCTGGTCAGAGAGTGAGGCAATAGTTTTTGGCCTGAATTGACTGGGAATGAACAATTTTTCAAGGCTCACAAGCAGTGGCATTTTAAAGCCACTGATCTAAGCTTTCCAGAACACCAAAGCATGCCACATTTGAAGCTTCCTAGCAGATTCTATGCCTTCTAGAGTGTCTATTGGTAGGCTATCATTTTTCCAACCTAGGAAGGCATCCCTTCCCTCCTCTAGAATCTTCTGCCCCTTCCTAGATTCCTCAGCTTGCTTCTAGTAGGAGGGAAGGTGTCTTGAAGATCAAGACACCTCTAGATGCTTTGTAGGACAAGTCACCCCTTCTAGAAGGTGTGCCACCTTCCTGGACCCTCACCTGGCCTTCTAGAAACTCAAGGAGGAATTCTAGAGGTTGAGCTAGCTTCCTGGCATCTGTTTTCGACCTCCCTTGAGGCAGGGCAGAATTTCATCTTGTGGGACTTGAACCCGGGCCCCTGCCTCTAGAGGTGGACACCATTAACCACTAAGCCACCTTGGCTTGTCTTTTTGGTGTTCCTTTTTGGAGTCACTCCTGCCATGGTGAGGAGCATCACTCCAACAGTGAGATGAGTGTCACCTGGACCATGGACTTAGGTGCCTCTCATTACATGATCTGTTATTATGCTGACTTCATCATCCTTGGTCCTGTTCGGACCGTTTACTTTGTTTCCGTAGGGTCCAGGCAGACCCTACCTGTCCAGGGGGCTGGAGCTGTTTTCTTTGATGGTCCCTGTGGCTCACTGCACATCTCTGACGTGCTCTTTGTCCCTGCTCTTAAGCTCAGCCTACTCTCACTTCATGCATGTACCGGGATTGGTTTTGTTGTTGAGCACTCTGCTGATTTTTCCACAGAGTATGCTAGTGACATTCGTGTTGTTGTGCTCCGTGTACCCATCATAGATGATCTACACTGTGGCATTGATGCGTACTCTCTTTTTCTTCTCTGTCCTCTCATGTTGCACACATGTTTGCTACCGGGGTGCTCTCGCTTGAGCACCAGCACTTGTTACACTGATGTACGTATCATGTGAGCATGAACAATGTGTCCAACCTCATCCAAATGCAGCCTGTCCTCGGTCTTGATGCGTCTTCCTTTTGAGAACATTTCAAAGACTGACTTTCTTTCATGAACTCAGAGTAAGATGCATTGTTGCACCTACCTTGAGTGTGTCTCTTGGGCACAATATCCGTTGGAGCTGGTCCTTTCCTGCTTGGTCCCCTCCCTATCCATTCCTTTCTGGACCACGGTCAACATTTCCTTACCCTCACCGTTAACTTCATCCGGATTCCGTGGGTCTACAGCCTCTGCCACAAGTCCGATGCCATCTTGGCAGTTCGCCTATGACTGGTCCTGGCTGAGCTTCAGTAGCTTCATGCTCTCCACAAATTCCAGTCGTACTGTGGTGGGGAGTTCCTTGGAAAGATGGGCACCATGATGCCTTTCACCAGCTTCCCACCCCACCCCCCTCCCACACTCTTGTACAATGGTGTGTTAGAGGGATGGAACAGCACCAATGAAGATGTGGAGCGTGCAATGCAAGCCGAGAGCGTTCTCCTGGAGTCCTTCACCTCCGGAATCATCCTCTGGCAGCCATGTCACACCGTACAAGCTCAGATTCGGCCATCATGTGGACCTTTGGCTCGTGCATGTCTGGGGCTCCCTGGCTTATGTCTGGTACACTGAGGATCACCAGAGGTTCAAGGTATCCACACGGAGATTTATGTGTGCCTTTCTCAGAAGTGAGCCGCGGTCAAAGGCCTGGCGCTTTTGGGACACTGTGCGTCACCGCGTTGTATAGTCCCTAGTTTCCCTTTTCTTTGAGGTTCCCTAACATGTTCCCTAAGGTTCCCTAACTAACATGGACCTCTCCTGCATCCTCTCTTTGATGACCAACAATGCTCCCATCTTTGTGAATTCCCGGTGGATGGGGGAGTCTAGGCCAGTGGATGGGTCTGTCCAGACCTCCCAACCTGTTGTTCAGTCACCAGTCAATGAAGATCTAACCATTGTGATGGTTGGTTCTATGGAATTGTCGGTCCCTACGGTCACACATGCATCTATGCCTGTGTCTCTCTTTGCGGTGATTCATGCAGCCTCGCACATGGATTTGGTGATTTTTTTCTTTGTAGCAGTCCCTCTAGCCTCCACTTTGTCTGCCCCTGTGGGGCCACACCTACTGGCTCCCCACCTACTGGCTCCCCACCTACTTCCCATCCTGAGTTGAGCAACTCCTTCACTTTTGACCCCGGTGGCTTGCTCCAACCCCTGCCCTTTATGACCAATTGGCTGGTTGTCTCGGTATCTGGATTCCCCATCCATAGCATTGAGAACAGTGATCCTGGCACGAAGGAAATTGGGCTTAGTGCCCATGTAACCATAACTAAGGTACACCCAACATGCCCGATCAGTCACAATCAAGCATCACATGAGTTCACAATGACGTGCGATGCCCAACCTTGTCACGATCCGGCCCATGTCAGACGTGTCTGTCTTGGCCACCCAAGATTCTCCCTCGACATTGCCTGATCCGGGAATGAAGGAGGTGCTCTTGGTGGAGGAAAGGACATGCTAGCACATGATCTATGAGGAAGATCTCCATGCTATCCAAGAGCACGGTGTCTAGGAAGCATTCCCCTCGTATGGAAGGTCATATAGGCAAAGTGGGTCTTTGGCAAAAAAATGAAGCGAGATGGCCCAGTGGTCTACAACAAGGCGTCCTTCATGGCCAAAAGATTTTCATAAGTTGAGGGTCTAAATTTCACAGACACCCTTGTACCTGTCGGAATCATAACTACAACTCTTGCTTGGTTTGGTGATGTGGCCCAGCACGACTAAGAGGTATACCAAGTGGATTATGTACATGATGTAGCCACCCTGCTTTACAAGTCAAAGACAATGTCTGACGCTTGCGTACGACTTTGCACAGCCTCAAACAGTCATCAAGGTACAAAAACCTGGGATCATGGGCACATTGACACGTGCTTGCTATGTGTGAATTGACTGATTTATGTCTCGTCCTCCTGATTACGTCTCTCTCAATGGATTCCATGAAGGAGGCCAAAGTATTCCTGTAATCCGGATACAATCCATATGCTTTTGGCCACTGGCATCATCAATATGTTAGAGGTAAGAAACTACTAGGAATCCTCCTAGCCTTGCCGCCGCTGACATGGTGACACTGACTTGTCAGATTAAGTACTAGCAAGCAAGCACGTGCAAGGAACAAGGGTTGGGCTAGGTAGACGTGCAAAGTTTCAAAAGCTCCAGAAGCTTAGTAAAGCAGAGAGAAAGAGAGAGAGAGAGAGAGAGAGAGAGAGAGAGAGAGAGAGAGAGAGAGAGAGAGAGAGAGAGAGAGAGAGAGAGAGAGAGAGAGAGAGAGAGAGAGAGAGAGGGAGAGAGAGAGATGACAACTAATAAGCACACAGAATGAATACCTGCTACGGCGCACAGCGGGTGACGCGCCCATTGTCAATTTGTCCTTCAAACCAGCCCAAAATCACAGTGTTGGGCATAACTCTATGCATAAGCACCCAAACGCAATACCATCTGAACCTACAGATGTAGAATCTTGAGTCAAAAGCTACGACTGGTCAAATTCACAGGTCTGGCATCGATCAGTGGACAAAAAAATACAAAGAATGCAAATCGGGCTCAAGAGCCAGTCCATCTAAGAGATCTCTAGCAACTGCAAAACAAAAGCTACAGAGCACCCGGGACTTTGTAGCAGTTGTCTAGGAGCTCCCAAGCAGCTGCTGGTGGGTGGGATCACCACTTGTTGGTGCTCCAACACCAATTGGGTCCACATCACACATCAAGGATGTGCATGAGCATGGACACGTCCGAGTGGTCACAATAAGCTGTACATGCAGACGGGGACAGCTCACATCACAACAAAAGGCTCAGGCTCTCGATCTAGAATTCATTTTGGATCGCGCACAGAGGGCTATGATATTTTGAAGACATTGGACATAATCTGTAGCGAACGGACGGGAAGCTTGGCCCACTAGGCCAAAACCGCGGTAGTTGAGGGTCTCTGACCCTCAACTCATCCCATCCGCCGCCCACAGGCCTGGACCAGCTCAAGCCACGTGGCACACTGGCGCAACACAATCCCTAAATTAAATTCCTTGATGTACATTTTTTTGGCAGAAGGGATTGTTTATGATCATGTTATGGAGCATGCTATGACGTAGCGGTTAGACCAGGCTTCTTGTATGGTGCTGGACTGCCTTTGCTGATAGTAAGGTTTGGCATAGTGTATGATCTAAATGAAAACCTTACTGCTTTTCACATCATTTATCACACATGCATCACTGTAATGGGGAAGAGTCTGTCTGGCATTGACATTGTTTCTGGTAATTCACAGCCAGCCCTATGATAATTCTCATAGGCAGCAGGAAACAGTGTTGGCTAAACCAAAACACTCACAAAGTTGTCATTCATTTGGAAGAATAACATGCGTCTGTACCCTGCCAGTGCACGATGGCTGAACAGAAACATGTCTGGAGGATAAGGAAGATGAAATGGTTATCAGATGAAAGGCGGCCTCAAGTGCAAGAATGAAAGAGCAGCAAGAGAGGATGATGATGAAGAAGCTGAGGAAGTGGAAGATGGAGGTCCGTCTGGGGATGGAACATTATGCATGACTGGAAGAGAGGTTGTGTGGGGCAGTTGCTGGACTTGTAAGGGGAGAGGAATGTGGTGGTTTATCAAAACCTCCTCACGAGACTGCCTCTGAAATGAGAAAGAACGGCTGTGCTCCAGTTTCATCTCCTGTCCTCCACCTGCGCCCTTCAAGCCACTGGCGGTGGTTATGGCACCAGCACCTCCACCACCGATGGGACCGCCAAAGCTGTATTGGACACTGCCATTCCAAACACCATGTGTGCCAGGAGAAGGCCCATGGCGGCTGGGCATTGTGTCTGAAGTTGTGGACGATGCGACTGCTGCGATGCCACCAGCGACACCAGGTGTTGGATGAAGTGGAGTAACTCCAAAACTTGCACTTGAAGTAGAATTCCCAGCAAAGCCAGCTGCAAAAATGTCATCATCAGCCCCAAAATATCTAGAAACAGCAGCCGCTGGAATGGCGGAGGCATAGAAATCACGCTTGGAGGCTCTGGTGCAGGCACCAGCAACGGCGTTAGCAGCAACAGTTGTTGCATTGCAAGCTGCTGCGTTTCTGGCTTCATACGATGCTGCTTCTGTAGCTGCTGCCGCTGCTCCACCGACATCTGAATCCATCACATCAAGGGCCTCTAACCCGGTTTCTTCTTTCTCACCTCTCACTGCCACTGCATTGGCACCAGCAACAGCAGCAGCTGAGAGGTCAAGGAGGTGCTGCTGGTGAACAACATGGAAGTTGGAGCGGCGGCGTTTTACGTGTGCTGTCATGTGGCCCCCTAGAGCCCGAGCACTCTTGAAAGCGAGCCCGCACTCATGACAGCAGAAA
The DNA here is from genome assembly GCA_023375785.1 of Penium margaritaceum. Classification (NCBI taxonomy): domain Eukaryota; kingdom Viridiplantae; phylum Streptophyta; class Zygnematophyceae; order Desmidiales; family Peniaceae; genus Penium; species Penium margaritaceum. Next base: position 136,680 of record SZWC01000521.1, read on the forward strand.
AGCTGCTCCTGCTTCCTGTCTTCATCCTCCTTCCCACCCTCTCCATTATTTTGTTCTTGCTGCTGCCGTTGCTGCTGCTGCTTTCTCCCACGCTGCTGCTTGTGCTGCTGCTGCTCCTGTTGCAGCACATTGCTGTGGTTGTTGTGCTGGCATTGGTGCTCATCATGCTGCTGCCCCTGCTGCTGAATTTCAGATTTTTGTTTACCCTCCATGTGCTGCTGTCCACCAGCCTGATTACCCTGCTGCCACTGTTTGGGACAAAGCAGCCCTTGCTCTTTAAGCAGCAGGAGCAGCTGCTGCTGCTGCTGCTCTTGCTGCTGCTGTTGCTGCTGCTGCTGCTTCTGCTTTTCCTGCTGCTGCTGCTGCTGCTGCTGCTGCTGCTGCTTCTGTAGCTGCTGTCGTTGCTCCTGCCACAACTGCTGCTGCTGCTGTTGCTGCTGGTGTTGTTGATGCAGCAGTAAACTCCTGTTCAGATCCAAGTGCAGGTCTTGCCTCTGGTTTCCACCAAAATGCAGGAGCACCTCCTCATCCTGAGACTTGGTGAGGACAGCCAAAGATTCACCCAGGCTTTCTCCTCTTCCACCAGATAGGAAACGAGGTTGTGGGGCACGATCAGCATCATCAAGGGCATCGACACCGAGGACAACAGTGGAGTTTGCAGCTCTACTCTGCCTGACAACAGCTGCCCCTCCATCACCGGTAGCAGCAAAAGCACCAGAAGGGGGACCAGCAACAAGACTTGGAGCCATGAGACATGTGGGCGTGCTGACACCAAGGCCAACATTTATCCCAGCATCAGCGTTGCGAAGGTACTCAACCGAACCGATCCTTCGCAATGGTACTTTGCTTTGCATTGCTGACAATGGACGTCCCCATGTCTCTGCCTCTTCTGCCAGATTGCCTGCCTTCTTCAGCACATCTGGCAGCCCATTCCCAACTATGCCAGAAACTGCACACTGCTGCAGCACAAGACTCTCGGCGGAGAAACCTCTCCGCGGATTCCAGCCTCCCTCTCTGTGGCCGCTTATCTCCTGCGGTCGAGATGAACCATAACCTTGGTGCCCTCGCTCAACCACCTGAGGGATTCTCAAGTCTGATGGCTGAAAGGCCACCAGGATCCGCTGCTGGTTGAAAGCAGAGTGGCTGGCTGGTGACTCACCAGTTGATGGGCCGGCCTTCAAACCCTGCATGCCGAGCGAGCTGGATACACGCGGCAGATGAAGGGATTTGGGTTCTGCTGACAACGGCATGGGGCCTTGCACACCTGGCCTCTGGCCTTGCATGTGGTGCTGGGGCTCCAGGCTTGGTGCGAGTCCCTGAGACTGAGACGCTGGACGGTGCATGTCGACCAAGCTGGTGGCGTAAGACAAACCTTCCAGTGAAAGCCGGCGGTCAGAAACCTCGTGAAGCTGTGGGTGCAGGTGATGAGGCCCGAGGGGAAGAATGCCTTGTGATGGCAGAGACGCAAGACTTCCCAGGTCTTGCGGGTTGGAACTGTGCGTTAGCTCACCAGATCGGCCTGAAGTGTGGGAAGTGAAGCCATGGGTTGCGTCCAGTTTATGACCTTGAACCTGGATGGGGTGATTCCAGATTTTTCTGTGCCTCCTCGCAACCATTCCTTCAAGGCCGGAGTTGTGCCCCTCTGGCTCTTCATGGCAGCCTGGCCGCCCTTCTTTGATATCAGAACAAGAAAGGAGCTGAGTCAAACCTTGTGCCGGAGCGTGAAGGAGGAAAGAGCTCCATGCATCTTTTTCTGTCTTGTCTCCTCCCCAACCTCTTTTTCCCTCTCCTACTCCTTCCCCTCCTCCTCCTCCTCCTCCTGC
>SZWC01000521.1:149187-167646 GCA_023375785.1 Penium margaritaceum
TTTATCTATATCTATATCTATATCTATATCTACATCTATATCTATATCTATATCTATATCTATATATTTATCTATATCTATATCTATATCTATATCTTTATCTATATCTATTTGTATGTGTATATCTATATCTATATCTATACATATATCTATATCTATATCTTGATTCATATTCATATCTCTCTCTATAGGCATATAAATCAATATCTATGATGCATCTATCTATATATATTTCAATGTCCATCTCCATGTGTATATTTGTATCTTATGTGTATTCATATTATATATTTTGGTTTTTGTCCAGTATTTGTTTTCAAAAATCATTTTGTTTCTCACTTTAAGCGACAGTCTTATTCATTCAAGATACTTAGAGCTGAATAATTTTATTACGTTTTGATTATTTGAAGGAAACAAGTTTTTGGATTTAGTTAGCATTGAAGCTTCAAGAACCAAAGGATATATTGCAATTTACATTATTGTTTATTTCTAGCCACCATTTTTGTGAGGTAACTTCTTCAAGGATCTTTTGATATTCGATGTGCATGCTTAATTGACTGGTTATTTTCTCTCTTTATTTTTTATTAGAAATTGAATGTTTTTTTTTGTTTTCTTTCGATGTGAAATTTAGTGATTTCTACTTTTTTTGGCTTTCCTAGACTATTTCTTGAATATTGAATGTGTTTTACCTTTTTCTTTGGGTCTATCTTAGTAGATTATCCTCGATGTGTTTTTGTGGATGTTCCCAAAGAATGCTTCTTTAGGAAGGTGTTCTTCTCATAATCTTACTACGATTTATTCCGTGAAGTTGACATTTCAATCTTCCCCGAAACTCATGAAGAGCGTGTTTTTGACAACGTTGTGGTAGGTTTTGCAGTAAAAAGGTATAAACATTGAGGACTGAGGAGCTCGCGTCTGCAAGCGTCAACAATGGAGCGATAGAGAATGATCCCCAAGGTCAAACTTCGTTTTAACAGTCCTCCGAAACTTATTTGACATTGGCTTTTTTCTGGCGACATTGATTTGGATTGAGATTTTATTTCTTAACGCGGGAGGCGGCTCGGAGATCTTTTTGTCGAGTGTTACTCGCCAAAGGGATCGCCTTTTACGGTCTTTCAAAATCGAACGTAAATCATTCCCCGGATGCCGATTCTTTTCGATTCAAGGGCCAAGTGCGCCTTCATGGCATGTCTTCCGTCGTCTCGGTAATGTCCTTCTCGTGCAAAACGCAAGAATCAATAGAAGCTGCCGTGCCAAGTACTTTACCGAAAAACATTTTATCGCAACTCTGTTTGAGTTCAATTCAAACAAGATCGACGATAAGAACTTGTATAAGATATTGAATAGGATAGCCCGTCATTTAAAACAGTTCCGATGCATCGCGTGTTCTGTGTCGTTGAATCGCGCATCGATTCTTCTGGCGATGGATTCCCGTCCGTAAAATCAGGATGCCTAGCCGTAATGTCCAGAGAACAAAAACCCGCGAAAAATGCAGCAGGGGGTCTCTGATCCCGCTGTTTCAAACCAAAAATGACAAATGGAGCGGGAAACAACTCAATCCCTAGAATCAAAATCATTATCAATGTCGTCTGTTGAACGATATCCTGCATGCAATTAAGCATTCATATTTGAATTTGATTATGAGAAAACAGGCCTTGGTTCAGTTCTTATCGCACGACATGAGCGTCGAACCATAAACTACCAGGCAGGCAAAAGCTGTGTACCAGACCTGAAGGTCGCCCCAGTGGGCCAAATACAAGATGCCTCTGAATCATTACGACAGCTTGACCAGTCTGGAAACCTGCAGCTGAAAAAAATCGCAACGAGCCACGAGTGGACTGCTGTGGCTGTATTCGTGATCAGGGTATGTGTGGATTCCTCATAATCGGGCCTAATGATATCGGTATTCTAGAACGCGACCGCAAAATATCGCCGATTTCTGTGATTCAGTCGACCATTACTCCAAAGGACGCGAGCTATCAGACCATTTGTAATCCCCGCTTTAAGTTAATGGGATCGGACTCCCGCCCTTGCTCATAGCCAAAGTATTCTTCCATGGAGCACTTCATAAACTCTACTTCGACATTCCCGTTCATGATGGTCTGCGAGCGCGAGAGCTTACGCTGACTAATCCAAACGAGCAATTAGTACTTACCAGAGATCTGTAGGGAAGCAGGTCCATGACGTATTTGCCTGGCATTCAAGGTTTTCAGCTAAATGCAACCAGACCTGTCAAATATAAGGGACTTTCAGCGATCAGCGACTGGGTTTTGTTGTTGTCCAGTTAAGGCTTTCATGCCAACCCAATTCATGCCAAAGAATTGGGTTCATGTGAAGGCCCTCATGAGTGGACGCACAAGTTCAACTCAACCCTTTCATGCCCGCTTGCATCGGATGGCTCAAAAACCATTCCCTTGCACATGCAATTGATGAGCCAGTGACTTTTACTGAGAGTGAAACAATCAAAACTGGACTGGCACACAAAAGGGGATTTTTCACATCCCCTTTTGTGGGCCACAGTCTACACTGCAAACCATTAGCAATTCGCGTACATGAATGACAATGTTTCGTAGTGAAGTTCCAACAACCTTACCATTTGTCAATTACGATTTGTGAACTTTGACCTGATATGAGAGATTTTGTCTCTTTGTTTCTAGCATCTACATCCTAGTCAATCTTGAGTGATAGATTTGCATATTGGTGAACCTAACATAAGAGGGTAACATCCACCTCTCACGTGTTAATTCATATCGGGTAGAGATGGTGAATAGGGGTAGAACCACATCTTCTACCTAGTTTACTCGTTCAAGGGATGGTGGACTAGCTAGCCTCATGTCAGTGACCCCTCTTGACCTCTCTCATCTTCCTCTGCGGCAACAAGTGATTTGGCCTGTGCTGCCAGGGTAGATTATGGTCCCCACAGACAAGATCTGACCATCGCTAGTATAACTGAATAATTGGGTGGAAAGGGAAGGGGAAAAGATGAAGAGGAGGCACCATAGAAGGAACACCCTGTATGGAATCTAGACAAACAATTTTAGCAGAAGAAAGGTCAGCTCCCTCACCCTTTAAACACAGTTACGCCCATCGGTATCCATATGCAAGGGATACATTACCCACGTTGAGTCGAGACAAATCATCTCCATGAGCTTGTAAAAGAGGGCCTAGATGCTCGTGGAACCAAGTGCTCAAAGCAACGCCGTACAAGCTATAAAAGTGCCAGACCCTCGTCGCTACCACGATATCTAAAAACCATCAACTACAAGAACACATGAAGCTCTTTGTAAAAAAAATACAACATAGCGAGCACGAGAGGAAGGGAAAGGGGCTAGTGGTCGCACCTACCACGGCAGCAGAGACATATCCTAACCCTTTGCATGACGCCACGACCAACGTGAACATCTTTGTGTTGTTGGCGATCACCAACCTATGGGTGCCGATGGTTGTTCGCATGATGGTGGACTTCATGTTTCTTCCAAGGACCCACTAATAGCAAGATTTCATTATCCAAATATAAGGAGGGGACCTCAACCCAATGCAACCAATTGAAGACCTAGGCGGCCAACCTTGCCTCATGCAGAAGCCCCATGGACATCCTGACGAGTTGGGGGGATGGCTCCCCCACTTATCATCTTCGTGTCATCCCATCCTCCCCCGCCTCTTTTCTTGGGCACGAAAGAAAAGAGGCCTGCACCTTGGAGAGAAAGGTTGAAGCAAAGGGTTGACCATGCCCAGAACAACCTCTCAACTATGCTTCGAGCCATAAAGAACAAGGTGTCCTAATAAGATAGTATGCGACAATTCATTGACTTCACTTCCTTGATTTTGAGGACCAACAAAGAGAACAATTTGACAAAAACATTCCATGACCCCGTGGATGTCATTAAGCCAAGTAAGGTAGGAGCAAAACAAGACCATGAGTGACTTGGATCTCAAGCTCTAAGACATAACTTGAATGGACCAAAAATTCCTTACCAATGGGTCATTACTTCTTCCATCCACATTCTCTAGGTTTCCCTCAAGTAGCCCTAATCAAATGAGTGTTTTGCCAACCTTAAAAACATAAAACATGATGTTTGGCACAAAGAGAAATCAAATGCGGAGTGGGCCCTAACAAGGGGCAAGGGCTCCAAACAGAGATAATCGGAAACCTAACCTACATCAGGTCATCACCCTGATGGACCAAAACCTTTGTCACATGTCCATCTATCTTGGGAGAACTGTAACTACCTGCCAAGGTCCACTTATGGGTGCGGGACACTCAAGCAATTCAAAGAGAAATTTCCAAACCTAAAGACCAAGGGCTGTAAGAACCCCATCGCAAAACCCATGTCATGATCAACCAGCACAATTCCTAGAGAAATCAAAGATGAGTATTTGGAAATCTCGAACCATAGAACTCATACTTCCATTTACTCGCCCCTTGCCGAGCAGGTCAACCTCTCCCAAAGTATGAATGGGATCAAGCTTTTCTAAGCGACTTGTGTTAAAATTAGATAAAAGGGAAAGGGAGGACCTTGAGGTCATGGATAGTGGCAAAATCCTATGGAAGTAATCACTACCAAAGAGATGATATGATGGATGCAGACCCACGGTACCGGCAACCCACAATTCACTCGCAACATCACTGTCTTGCCCAATCATAGTGATTCACCATAGGCTTCAAGAAATTGGGCTACCCCAATAGCTAGCTAAGTCAAGCTCACTAACCGGAATAAACCGATTCCAAACAAGATCCCCTTGATCTAGTGACTTGCGATGAGCCTTGAGTCTTATCAAGAACTCTATGTTGCCATGTATCCCCTTTACCTAAGCAGATTATAAGCAAGAGTGGTCAAGTATTTTTGTAAAAGCACCCCAGAACAACCAGCAAAGGCAAGCACTGATTTTATCCGTCTGCAGTTCCCCTCGAGACTCTCCAACCAGCCCAACGATTTCGCTTTCTTCATTTGGAATGAGTGTTTAGGTATGTTTGTCTTGGACATTCTTTTGACGCAGTGTTCACATAAACAAAACTTTTAAAGAATGATTCACAGTTCTGATGGGTGTCGTAATGCTGCAAGATTCTAAGGTCCATGGGACAACTGACCCGAGCGTATCTTGGATGAAAATGAGTGTTAGCACCATCAAGTGCCTAAGCTGGGAAATCTGAATCATCACATAAGACCACGAGTATGGCACTTTATCCGACTACACCAAAGCCGTCGAATGGTTGCCCAACCTGTTATTTTGATTTGTCAAAGTCACCAGGCATGTCACTTCTTTTGTGATAAACAATAAAACCTACAACTTCCTTGCGAGAAACGACCCCCTTAAGCCCTTGTCACACGTGTGCAATTGGGGGTCCAAATTTTTTCACCTCTTGTTGAGAGATCCTTCCAACATTGAATGGCTTGAGTGTGATCAGACGTCTTCAAACACCAACGCTTCTTTGCACAACTTTTTCAAAATGGTCAATCATGTTAACCACATTCTCAACAGTAGTCAAGTCACACAAAGCCTACGGACACGCACTTCCAAAAGGAAGATATTGAATGAACTTTTGACTATGCAAAGTTTTGCCTATTTGCAAACAACACTCCCCTAATCTTGCCACGCACAACTCACTTAGTTTTGTTCAAAATCTCTGAACCATGTGGCCTATCCGCCACCTACTCAATTAACAAGGGAATGAATCCCCTGAACATGCAATCACCCTCTACATCCTCTTGAAGCGTCTAGAATTGATTTCTACTTCCATCATGGATCTTATATACATCTCTACCATGCATTTATCACCACAAATATGGCTCCACCCATCACATAAAGTGTCCATCGACATCAAACTAATATAGCCAACCTCATCAACCAACACGTTTTCAAGCTACTCAACACCAACGTCATCAAATTCGCAACTTTGAAGGCAATCCTTGTCATGCTTTCAGACGATTTGTGGACGTTTGCATTGAACTTCTTGACCTTAACACATAAACAATTTTCAATGCCTACCCCAGGAGCAACTTCAAAGAAATCCTCCATGTGGGCCTAACATCATCTTAAAGCTCACTACTAGGACTAAATACCATGCTATGTGTACGGATCTTGCCTCTATGGAGAAAACAGTATTTCCACCTTCAAATGTCTTTCTACTTCAAATGAATGCAGTTCATGATGAAAAACCTCTGTACCACGTACAAATACTTAATGGTAGAGGCCCTAAGGAAGATTTTTCATGTTTACATCAATGACATAATCATCTTCTCCCGTGAGTAGCTTGTTGACCTCTAGCACCTCGCACGTACTTCAACAAATTTGGATTCCGTGGGCATCAAACTCAAAGCATTGAAGTGCCCCGTTGTTGCACTAAAGTTCAAATTCCTGCACAACATCATTTTTGGTGATTGAACCTACACAATCCCTATAAAATTTTAGACCATCTCACAATAACCCAAACCCCAAAACATCGTGTGCTCTAGATCCCTTTTCAGGTTTGTTAGGCTTTACCACAATTGTTTTGACATTTTTACACCATTGCCCACCCGCCTTCCTTCATCCAGAATGCCAACAAGGACTTTCTCCAGATGGTCATGCACCGCACCAGGTTCTCCACCCTTAATCGAGTGTTACACACAGCGCTGATTGTTCTTCCTTACATAGTCTTCTCTTGCCTATTCATAATGGCAATGGATCATTCTAAGTTGATTTGTTTGGAGGACTACATGGGTATTGTCCTTGTAACTCAATGATAATGGGGACAAATGCATCATCACATTTGCCAATCAAGTGACCAACAATGTCCAATATATATACCTTGCCATTAAGGGGAATTGCTACCTTGTCGTTTGAGCTAACAAATCATTTAACAACTACCGAAAGCGAGAACCAAATATCATCCTGCGCACAAATTACAAGGACATCCAACAGTTGTTCAACACTCAAAACATGAAAAGTGCCATCTCGTTGCAATCCCTCCTCCCACAGTGATGAGGATTAGCAATGGAATTCAAACAAGTCACCTATCATGACGTTCTAGAGGGCCTCAAGCACATGCACACAACTACATCTCAAGCGGTAAATTCTTCCTCATCATCCTTGTAGACTTTCCCCTTCGCCCCATGAACTTCCACGAGGTTAACAAAAACCTACGGCGCGCTGTCTACACCAAATGCTTTGTGTTGTGCGAGGATTTCTCCAAAACTTGTGGTGCCCTATGTAATTGGCAGATGTGTCTGTTTACATTCTGCTCTGGATGGTAGCGAATGGTTGATGCTTCCTACAAAGGCGGTTGTCATTCTTGTACCTTGATTGTAAGCTAATTGGACACATCCTTGTCAATGCTGGGGGGGTGTACGCCCTTGGATGAATCTAGATAATTTTTCGCAGGCTTTCCCACTATCTGTTGATAATTGTTGCCCATTCGCAACCCCCATGAAACGACCCCGTGGTACTGTGACTCACAACCCAACCCCCAAAACCCCCCCTAAGAAGAAAACAAGCCCTCACTAGAATTCAAGACTCACACACATGGCATCTCTAGGCTGAATCTTCCAATTAAAGGGCAGTCTGTCCTTCCCACCTACCTTCTACCAAGTTTCACTACCCTCAAAGGGGAGTTAGTTAGAGCGCCTGTCATGGTTATGCCCACATTGCTATTGCCCTCCAAGGGTGCGTAGATGGTGGTGGCTGCACCAGTCCTTGAAATGATTGAAGTGATGGGTGTCTCTAACGCAATATCCAATGCAACAGTGAGTCACACCGTAGGCATAACTGAAACAAAACCGTAGTTGTTGAGGTAGAAACAGTAGCCATCATAGTAATACAGACATTGGTAGAAGCAGAGACACACGTAATAGTAAGCACAATAAGAGATGTGACAACAGATTTAGCAATCACTATGGAAATGATGATAGTGGCACACGTGGAAATACACAAGCGGCAAACATAGTGGCACTAATATTCTGATGTTTTAGACCATAGAAGCAATAGTAGAGATGGAGGATATGAATGCCAATGTAGGAGTCGGTGATGAAGCAATGAAATAGAAGATGGCTGATACAGAGACGCCTGATCTCTCCACTTGAGCACTCATTGAAGCCCAACAAGATCTCTAAAAACTCCTTCTATGGGTGCTAGAAGAGGAGGAATACCTCCTATTGGATTTCTTTGGAGACAAAGAAGGAAAGGAAGAGGAGTGAACATATAATGGTGGAGCCCATGCCACCAAAGACCTCCACCTCCTCCCTCTCCTCTAGCATGGGAAGATGGGGGAAGACAAGGAGCGTAGGGAGAGGGAGAGATTTGGGGACGGATATCAACATTATGGAGTGGCATGAAGGCCGCCTCAAATGACGCTTGTCTCAAATATTCGCATGGCTAGAAGTTATTGCAATGTAAGACCGCAATTGACTAGTGTGGGACAACCCCGTCACAATTGGTCACTTAGGATGGCTACGAACATGGTTTGGAGTGGTCCATCACTACTAAAGTTGCAGACAGGATCTTAGGATTCACAAATCTTATCTGCAAATCCGAATCCAGATCCGGATCCACGAATCCGGATCCTGGAACTGCGTTTGATTCGCGATTCGTGGATCCATCAGTTTTGCTATGTGGGGGGGGGGAGGGAACGACCTAGAGTGCTCATTCAATGCCTCTGTCCACATATTCGGGTGATGGCCTCCGACAGTCGGCCATCACCCGAATCGGCGATTACAAGTTAGCCGCCGACTTGCAATCACCATGAGGAGATTACGGCGATTGTTCACTGGCAAATGAACAATCGCCGCAATATTCTTGCAATGATTGCAAGCCACCGGTGCACGCTTGTGTGTGCACCGGTGGCTTGCATGTGGAAACCGGCAAATGTTTCGGTGATCCTGCATTGCCGATTCATCCATGAAGATTTTTGGCTTGCGATGGTCCATGGCCGCTCACTTGGCAATCGTATGGCCATCAAATGACACCACGATATCTTTTGTGTGACTCCTGTTTGTACTTGAGGTTTTTGCTTTTCCTTTTCATTCAAACCACAATCTTTAGAAAGGTTTGTGCTACTTCCATGCCATGTCATCACTTTGAGCGATTGATTTTGCATCGACAAGAACACTCAACGGCTCCGTCAGCATTGATAGTAGATGTCGGCGGTTGCCGGCTCAGGGCCACAGCTGGCATCAGTCAGCCGTCAATGGCCAGAGCTGCTTTGGCCATCAACGCTGCCGATGTCAATGGCCAGAGCCGGCATCAGTCGGTTCTAGGAGTTAGCCTCACCGTGGGAAAGCTAGACACAGGATGAACCTTTGTCTGCTGATTGGTTCCAGGAGTTAGCCTCAATGATTGGCTTTGCTTGACACATCGTTGGAGTTTCCATGGCCGAGAGTATGGCTGTCACAGATATTGCACGGATTGTGGAGGAGGAAGATCCCAATGAGGATGATGACGAGGAAGAAGTTGGCGACAAGCGCAAAAGGGGGAAGGAACCGAGAGTTGTTTGGTATCATTTCATAAAGCGAATGGACCCCGTCAAAGGAGCGTGTAACCAGTGCGGCCTATGTCCCAAAGACATATCCAACAACGATGGCACCACCTTAAATTTGTGGAAATATTTGTGCCTCAAGCACTGAAAGCAATATCTGGAGCTAAAGTATTTAGAAGTAGCACTGGAGTTGAGGATTGCCACATTCTACTCCGTGAACAATGCAACTGAGCAGGTTACGGCGGTGGGGGTGAATGCGACAAACACTGTCATTGGCCAAGGAGTAACAGTCATTGGAGCAGTCTTTAACAAGCTCTACTTCTAGAGTTGTATATGGAAGCACGTAATTGACAAGAATTGCAGCTTCTTGTCCATGGAGAGCAACTGGCTGCAGCGTGGCTCCTGGCATGCAAACCCAGTTGCAGACCTCTCAGGCCGCATGACCATTAGAAGGCAGATCGCGATTTCTCAAACTGCCTTCCACAAGCGCATCAAGAAGATGCTCGCAGAGGTGACGTCGGCCATCAATTTCACAACCAACGGGTGGAAGGCATAGAAAGGCATGAAGTACCTTGGCATAACGGCCCACTGGATCGACAATTTTCAAGTAAACTTTTCAGTCACATGGGTTTGAATGGAATGCCCGGGGGGGGGGGGGGGGGGAAGTCGATGAGAATGGGAGGGGGGGTTGCTCCATCCAGTTGCAATGTAATGCAATGCAAAGCATTTCATTGTGGTTCTATGCAATGCCATGCAATCTAAAGCACTCCAATGCACTTCCCTAACTATTCTCCATTGCACTTGCATGCAAGTGCATGGAATAACATGGATTGGCATTGACCAAACACATTCACAATGGGGGGGGGGGCTGTTGTAATCTAGTTTCAATGCAATGCAATGCAAAGCATTGCATTGTGGTTCCATGCAAAACTACGCAATCTCGAGCATTGCCTTGCATTTCCCTACCTCTTCTCTGTTGTATTTACATGCAAATGCATAGTATTACATGGATTGGCATTGACCAAAGACATTAGGAATGGGATGGAGGTGGGGGGGGCTGATGCAATCCGGTTGCAATGCAATGCAATGCAACGCATTGCATTGCGGTTCTATGCAATGGCATGCAATCTGAAGCATTGCCAGACATTTTCAATGCTCTTGACACACACTTCTTGTCCTAACAGCATCTCTGTCCACTGCATTTCCTCGCATTGCTTCCCACTTCTTCCAAGTGAAGACACTGGCAATCTCAATCCTCGCGCTACTAGTGAGCCCCAACGCGCAGAACATGTTTGATGCACAGGCCAATGCGCTGAAGCAATGGGGTTTGTTTGACCGCATGTTCTGTCTGACTCTCGACAACGAGTCGACCAACAACGCGATGATTAACAACTTCATCATACCGTGCACCGTCTCGTCGCTGTTGCCAATGGGCCATATCCGCTGCTTAGGTCACGTTATTAACCTAGCAGTGAAGGACCTCATGGGCCATCTCAAGGTGGAGACCATTGTCTCCAAGGCTCGTGCAATCGCAGTAGTTTTTAACGGCTCGAGTCCAAGGGAGCAGTCACTCATCAACGCAGCAACGGCAGAAGCTGTAAAGTACCAGTCGCTGCACCGTGACACCGAGACAAGGTGGAATGCCACCCTCAACATGATGGAGCGTGTCCTCATCCTCAAGGTCGTGCTCCCCATGTGGCTTGACGACTACAGCTTTGAGGAAGAGGAGCTAAAATCAAGCCGTGACGAGTGGCAGCTCATCACCCTACTCATCGTGGTGCTGAAGCCGTTCAAGTCATTTACCAATGACATGAGTGGAGCAAAGTATCCAACCTTGATTCTGGTGATCCCCTTCTATGAGTCGATGTTGGACGAGCTAGGTTCGTGGCAGGTGAAGGCGATCATGGCACGCGAGAAGAGCAAGAGGAGAGGTGCGGCTGGGCAGTTGGATGCCAAGGAGCAACTGCTGGTGGACATCAAGGACGGGTTCGCCGCTGCAGAAGAGAAGTTGAAGAAGTACGCGCGGCTTCTCACCGACGCCACATACTCGCGACAGCATGTGACTCTCGCTTCCTACGGTGGTTGGAACGCACGCACAAGCTTATGGGTATGAGATCATCCGCAGAAATGCAAGGCAAGGTGCTGATGCTGCTACGCCCCTATCATGATTGGGTGGTGATAGCACTGAAGGAAGTAGTTGCTCTCGCAGTAGATGATGGAGCATCAACTGCGGCAGGCTTCCAAGGCTCTCAAGGCTCTACGTCCATGCAGCAAAGCCAAGAGCAGAATTTGCAGCTGGTAGTACATGAAGAGGGAGGACAGGGTACACGATTGCGACAGCCGCGTTCCAATGAGCAGGGTCAGCAACTCTAAGGTGCACGCCTGCATGTTGCACAACAGCAAGTCTCCAAGCAGCATTAAGGGTCGAGTGCTCTCAGTGAAGGATGACAACTTCGACCGCGTCCTCCACCACCAATGGAGGATAATGCTTTGATAGAAGAGGCTCAGGCAGATCTACACAGGGATTTGTTTAAAGAGTCTGAGGCACCAGAAGCAACGATGGAGATGTCATCACTAGAGGTGTAGGTAGATGCATGGGAAAAGCTGCCAAAGAAAACTGGTACAAGCAAGGTGTTGAAACATTATCAAAAATTGCAGAGGCAATATCCTTCCTTCTTCCTTGTTGTGATGGATTGTCTTGCAGTTCCAGCCATCTCCACACCCTCTGAACGCTTGTTCTCACTTGGCAGGCATGTCATCACTCATTTCAGGCACTCGCTTCCACAGTTGACACTAGAGAATCTACTCACGAGGAAGAGCTGGATCAACAAGCGCTTGCTCCTTGACTTCTCGGTTTCCCTCCACAGCAACGGCGCACTAGAGTACAGGGAGGAGGAGATGTGCATCAATGAGTTGCGTTGCAAAGCTTGTGAGGATGGGCTTGTGGGTGCGGCATGTGAGGAGTTGGAAGGACTTAGTTTGCACTTGAACAAAGATGATGAAGAGGAGGATGAAGAGGATGATAAGGAGGAGGGAGAGGAGGAAGGGGACATGGAGGATGATAATTGTTAAAATTTGCGGAAGGTGGATGAAGCAAAATTGGACTGAAATCTGGAAGGCAATGGCGTGCACAGAAGAATCTGAAACATCTATTGTAGATCAATTGAAGAAGTACATGAAGAGTTCCTTGAACCAGCTGAAGGGATGAAGCCACAAGTGTAGACTTGTAGACCCACAAGGCACTCTCCCTGGATGCCTTAAGACTAATTATGTGAACCAGACCGGAAGCAAACGGCCTCTAGAGCCACTAGCTTGCACTGAACAAGACGCAGGCCTTTGTAAGAGGTGCGTCCCAAGGTACTGGCTGGTGGTGTAAGAGGCTGAGGCTTGAGGTGGTACACTCTAGAGGCATCAAAAGGAATCTGATGATGAATGAAGGCATTGTCAAGGCATAATGGACTGAATATACTGAGCCCCTTAAGTAGTCCTGGGAGGGCCTCCTTGGAGGCTCTGGCCTTAAAGGTTTAGGTAGTTGCATAACCACCTGGGTGGTTACATAACCACTTGGGAAGTTAGATAACCACCCAGGCCAGTTGAAGAGTCACCTTGAAGATGAAGGGTCACTGGCAGCAACTAGAAGTTGAAGATGCACTAGTAGCTAAAGGGTCACCAAGAAGTAGTAAGAGGTTGACCAACTACCCTTCAGCTGGAAGCTCAAGGGTCATACCCTCCAAGGGCCTCCAAGTACACCTCACATGATTTAGAGACATGGATTTGAACCTCCCCTCCATTCATTTAAGGAGGCAAATTTTCTCGCCCTCCAAGGTAGATAAAATGCACCACAATGGCCGAACTTGGCCATCGAAACTGGATAAATCACAACACCCCCCCCTCAGTGGATGATGGCTGGAGTTGAAGAAGATCTTTGAAGGAAGCGTGGAATGATCGTTGGTTTAAAGACTCATGATTTGTGAATTTGTGGCAATGAGGGTAATTTTGCATAGGTGGTTGCAGAAGTGGCGTAGTCCGTGCTTTGAACAGGGTGAAGCGCGGATGATGATTTTCTGAGACGGGGTCGTCAAGTGATTTTGTTTTTTTCCAAAGCTGAAGTGGCAATTTTCCCCATCGCGACCAGTCTACGGCTGCAAAAATTGCAAGAGCGAACTGGCACGCTGGATTCCTCCTCCTCCACACCCTCCCTATCCGCAAATACTGTGGTCCTTGCAGTATTCGCACAAAACTGCGAGGCTCGCAGTTTCCATGGAAACTGCAAGGGAAGGGGAGGGAGGCAACCTCGCTCGGGCGAGGCTCGACCGACCAGTCAACCGGTCCCTAGCGAGCGGGCGAACGAGCGGGGCCGTCGTGCACAGAAGAATCTAAAATATCTGTACAAATTTGTAGATAACTTGGAGATGTACATGAAGAGTTCCCTGAACCAGCTGCTGGGATGTAGTCACAAGTGCAGACTTGTGGACCCACATGGCACCCGCTCTGGATGTCTTAAGACTAAGTCTATGAACCAGACCTGAAGCAAATTGACTGTAGAGCCACTAGGTTGCACTCTACAAGACGCAGGCGTTTGTTGGAGGTGCGTCCTAAGGTACTGGTTTGTAATGTCAGAGGTTGAGGCTTGAGGTGGTAGACTCTGGAGGCATCAGAAGGAATCTGATGATGAATGAAGGCATTGTCAAGGCATAATGGAATGAATAGACTGAGCCCCTTAAGTAGTCCTGGGAGGGCCTCCTTGGAGGCTGTGGCCTTGGAGGTGTAGGTACTTTCATAACCACTTGGGTGGTTACATAACCACCTAGGAGGTTACATAACCACCCAGGCCAGCTGAAGAGTCACCTTGTAGATGAAGGGTCAATGGGAGCCACTAGAGGTGGAAGATGCACTGGTAACTGAAGGGTCACCAAGAGGTAGTAAGAGGTTGACCAACTACCCTTCAGCTGGAAGCTGAAGGGTCCTAGCCTCCAAGGGCCTCCAACTGCACCTGAGATGTTGTAGAGAGAGAGATTTGAACCTCCCGTCCATCCATGTAAGGAGGTGAATTTTCTGGCCCTCAAAAGTGGATAAAATGTACCACGAGATGCATTCTAGCCAAACCCGGCCATGGAAACTTGGCAAATCACAACAAGGATGACAATGTTATGGAAGTTCCACAATAGACATTGTGAAACATGGTTGAGAAACTCCATGCTTACAGACTGTGCATGCGTTAATTTTAAAATCATGCGTGTGCACTTGCCATAAACAGTGGAGTATATTCCTTTTCAATCTATGAAGTTTTATTCTTCAAGTTCTAAATGCCTTTTCCCTTATGTGTTGGTTGAGCAATCAAGCTTGTGCTTGAATAAGTTCACTACGACTGTGAACTAATATTCTAGTAAATGACTACATTTAGTGTGGTGTGATGCCCAAAGTACATGAGTCGGAACAGAACATAATACTATGACATGTGTGTGATGATAGAGACCATAACATGCATGTGATGCATGTGATAAGTTTAGCCACTAATCATGGAAAGCCTACTCAATACACATAATTTAAAGGTGGCGAACATTTGGTATTAAAAAAAGGTCAGATTTAGGATGGACACAAAACATAGTGTGCGGATCCCCGGGATCCCTTCAAGATCCGGGGATCCTTAGGATCTAGGGATCTTTTTTGGGATACGGGGATCCAAATCCTCTTTAAGATCCGGACCCGCGGATCAGGATCCAATCTAGGATGCGAGAATCTTACCCAGTGTGCACCCTTAATCACTACACGTGGAGGGACATGTGGACACGTGTGCCATAAGCTAAAGGCGTTTGGAACTAGTATCTCTTAGGCATTAGATCAAAAGGCTTAGGTTCACCATATCCCCTCTTATACAAGCAGACCTGGGGAGCTTGTCATCATGGATTTCATAGGCCTTAAGGCCTTAAGTGCACACAAACACCGCTACATCCAGACTACGGAAGATGTGTACACCAAACACACAACGACATCTGCATGACTCGCCAATGACAACATTGATAGCAACCTATTCATCTTGAAGTGTGTCGTGGATTGCCATGCCAGTTTTTGCGTGGTCCATATCAACCACGGCCAGTTCAAGGGCGCCCTCATTCCCGCCCTTGGCCGGATGGAAGTCAGACACCTGTGGTCCCCCACAATCTCCCTTCAAGCCATACGTTTGTTAGAGCATTTCAAATACATCATGAAGTAGGCCTTGCTACACTCCATGACACATGGCCTCCTTAGCTTGGAGTTTTTATACCCCAGGTGGTGTTGCAATACAAATTCATTGTCAAGACTGCCATGGGGTTCTCATTATTTCTCCTTGATCATGGCCAATACCCTTAACTTGTGGAATTCCATGGCATCAACTACTGCCCCTACCATTTATTGTCAAGGATGTGGAAACTGAGACCACAGTTGCCTTTGTGGAAGGCTACCTGGTTAAGTGGAAGGAAATGCATCCTATGCTGTGATAAGTACTAGAGACATCAGAGCAAAAAACCTCACAAAGTAAAACAATGATAAAAGGACCAAGCTTGATTTGGGACCAGACTACACAAGGCCGTTAGAGGGCTCACCAATGTTAGCATCAATTTCAGTCTCACTACACCACTCATCATCTAAGGCTATGGGTTCTTCATCTATTGGCACTCTTTAGCCAACAACTATGGGGCGGAAGCGATGCAGCTCCTCATAGATCCTTCTTTGTGCTAAGCAAGTACATGTGGGTCCACTTGGCCCACATTCCTAAGGTAGGCGGAGGTCAAACCGTTTTCGAGTTTGAAGTTTTTTGCAAAGGCAGCGGTACCATCTTCCGTGTACACAAGGACAAAGCCCTTCCCATCACCAATCCTGTGTCTATCCCCACCCAACACCAATGGCCCACCCACAAAAGTGGGGACCAAACATCACTTTCTAATAACAAGATAGAAGACCTTAGGACAAAGCAGATAAGACAATATGAAGACCAAAGAGAAGGTGTGGGATCTATCCTCATGTGTCTTCCGACATCCAAAGATCCCGAGTTTGAAGGGAAATAAGTTACAGTCACTAATCATGGCCTTAAGTAAGACAATGATTTGGCAAAAATCGTAGGCCACTTGCTGAGCAGGCCATTACAAGGATTGGGCCAAAGACTGCCTAAAAGCAACCGCTCTCCCAAGGAATCACACGATCAAAACTAAATCATGTAAGGAAAGAAGAGCATCCAATCCGATTTTGAATATTGGAATTATGCAGGCCCATAATTAAGAGTTTGGTAGCCATCAAATAGACCAAACCAAAACAAAAGGTTGTAAACTGTTATAAAATTATAGACATCATGGACAATAGTAGGTAGCAAATTTTCTATAACATTGTTAACCAATGCAAAAACCTACTAGATGTCATACAATTTGACCTAATATGAGCAACTTTGGCTCCTACTCTCAAGAAATTCCTTGTAAGGTATTGTTGCGTTTTAAGGTTTCATATAGGTGACACTTTGATCAATTAGACACATGGTCTTCGGCTATAATGATGCAAGAACACTTTGATTCACCATGACCACATGCCAGAGTGAAAAGTCAGAAGACGCTTTACAAGCACAAGTTATTTATGGGCTCTCGCCACCTGTGTCTGGTCAAATGCAATGTCAAAGAAATAGATAAAGAGAGGGGTAGACCAAATGGGGTGAGAGATAAGGAGAGAAATTTGGAAAGATGCAAGGGGCAATGAAGGTAAGACGGGGAGGACAGACGCAAAGGGAAGCACAGGGAAGAGAATAATAGCAAGTAAGTAAATGAATAGTGGTGAGGTCACAACTACAAGAACTAAGGGGACAGGCACATGCACAAGAGGAAAAGTCAGAGCAGGCACTGAGGACACATGTAGCAAACACAAAAAACACAAAGAGTGTGCATAGCCCCATAGGAAAAGGGGATTTCAATAAAGGTAGATACCCAAAATCAAATAATGAGGGGTGCCTAATCAAATGGGCGCTTGAAGGGAACCAAAAAAGACATATGTAACAAACTTACTACAAAATGGAAACGTACACCCAAAGGAGGGAAGATATGAGCACCCACAATGACTAAGAAGGGGTGTGTTTTGGTCTAAAGACCCAAAAGGTTTTAGAGAAAAAGGAAGATTCCTAATGGCAAATGAAAAGAAGGAAGGGAAACACACTGAAGGTGGACAAAGGTGGACAAAACGGATAACAGTGAGAGAACTAAGGACCAAAGGGAGAGTGAGGGTCGAAAAAATATGAGAAAGGGAGTTAGAGAAAAGGCTGATGGAGAAGGAGGAGGGAACGATTATGAAGAAGGGGCCACAAGATCGGGATGAGACTAAAAAAGTGAAAGGGTGAAAGAATAATTACAAAATCAAAGGGGGGACAGAGAAGGAAGTGGAAGGGTGAAAGGGGAAGAGGGTGGAGAAGGTGGAGGGGAGGGTGATGAAAGGAGGAATGGAAACATAGGGAGGAGGGAGGACAGGGGAAGGCACAGTGTAGGGAGGAGCAACAAAAAAACAAAAGAGACAAAAAGAAAGAATAATGAGGGAGAGAAAGAAGAGGTAAGATGGAAAGTGGAGAGTAATAGGATAGTGGAACGGAAAAATGGTGGGAATTCACAAGAAGGGTAGAGAAAGAAAGGATGGGGGAAAGAGAAAGGAAAGGAGGACAAAATATAACAATGAAGTGGCAGGGAGAAGAAAGGAGAAAATGGGTGATGAAGGTAGAAAAAAACGTGAGAAAAAGAGAGAGACACACACACACAGAGAGAGAGAGAGAGAGAGAGAGAGAGAGAGAGAGAGAGAGAGAGAGAGAGAGAGAGAGAGAGAGAGAAATAGAGAGAGATAGAGGGAAGAAGAGAGAGAGAGAGACACATAGAGGAAGAAAGAAAGGGGTGATATCGACATGGAGTGAGAGATATACATAGATCAAGAAGATAGAGAGGGTTTTTATGAAGAGAGGTAGAGAGGGGACGGGTCGTAGATAGACATCAGTGATATATTTAGGAGAGAGA
>SZWC01000521.1:182441-221201 GCA_023375785.1 Penium margaritaceum
GGGGGGGGGGGGGGGGGGGGAGGAGGAAAGGGTGCAAGAAAAAATGGAGTTGGGGGGGCAAGGTGGATGGGGGAGGTGGGAAGAGGAAGGGCGGAGAAAGTCGGGAAATGGGGAAGGAGGGACGAGGGGGGTACAAACAAGTGGGAGGAGGAAGGGGTGAATAGGGGTATGGGGAGGCTGAAGTCATTTTCCACCTTAACATGAAGAAGGCGGCCTGAGTCAGGCCGCCTGACGCATGTCCACCCCTCGCTGCCCAAGCCTCAGCAAACGTGTGCCACGCGGAAGGCGACAGTAAGGTTCGGCAACCAAGTAACCGAGGGGTTCGGTTAATTGTTCACTGGCCACCCGCGTTGCGGCAGTCTCGCGTCGCAACCCGGGTTGCTGGCTGCAACCCGTCTCAACCTCGTTTTTGCATGGCGCCAAGATTTCGCGACTTTGAAAAAACGTGCCAAAGTCACTTTAACTAAAGTTTTGTGTTGTCGGAGATGCAGGAAATTCCACGCCCTCAACTCCAGCTGCTAATCAAACGCCAAACCCTCCTCTCTCCAGTGCTGCCGTTTTGTTTTGTTGTGGATCGTTGTCCGTTCGTCACCAGCACACATGCTGACGAGTGACAATTTCTTGAGTGTCTCGCAATTTGACCGGTCCTCCTCAAACCGTACAAGTTTGTCTAGTGAACTAACATTTGGTTTGTTGGACTATGCTAGGCTATCTATAGGGTACATGTGCAAGAGAAGGTGACGCAGTTACAAAGTTGCAGTAAAGTGCATGAGAAACCTGGAGTTTGTTACGAGTTTGTACACACGACAAAACTTACTCCGCGTCTCTGTACCCTAAACAGCTTGCACGTCAATAATGGCACATGAACCACGTACTCTAATGAGTGCCACCGCAATCATTTTCTATGGAATGATTGCGAGCCTGCTTGCGGCGGACTGGCTTGAAGTTGCTTAGTCTTTACCAAAAAACGAATTAACGTAGTTTGTGATGTTCATACAAGAAGGTTGCACGTGTTTTCGATGGGTGATTAGGGTTTGATGCCAAGGTTCCGGTCACGTGCAAAAAATTGCACCTGCAATCGGAAGTGGTTCATTGATCTTTCGCTACACATGTTTATCTGGGTTTCATATCTCTGACTCATGCTACTTCTGCAATTGACCAAAAGTTATACAACTGACGCGAACTTTGGTTCGACGCCTGTACACATTGTCGGCCGCCGTGCCATGTTGCCAACAAACAAGTTCGCAGTGCAAAACGTGGCAAACCATCAACGTTCAACTGACAACAAAGTAATGCATCTTCGACAGACAGCCGAACCGAGAGGATCTGGGTGGTGTCTCCGCGTCGCTGTTGGCGAACGGTTCCTAGCGACACATACTTGGCGGGTCCGGTCGGGTTAACACCCGATACTCGATACCCGTGTGCCAGGGCTTAGGCGACAGTCTCCCTATCTCTGTGCACCTGCAAGTGCACTCACCATCACGTTCTGTCAGGAAACTTTGGGTCAGGCTGCCGTTTGGGCTCACATAGGAATGTTACTCACTCACTCACTCACTCAATCACTCACTCACTCACTCACTCACTCACTCACTCACTCACTCACTCACTCACTCACTCACTCACTCACTCACTCACTCACTCACTCACTCACTCACTCACTCGCTCGCTCACTCTCTCACTCACTCATTCACTCACTCACTCATTCACTCTCTCACTCACTCATTCACTCACTCACTCATTCACTCTCTCACTCACTCATTCACTCACTCACTCATTCACTCTCTCACTCACTCATTCACTCACTCACTCATTCACTCTCTCACTCACTCATTCACTCACTCACTCATTCACTCTCTCACTCACTCATTCACTCACTCACTCATTCACTCTCTCACTCACTCATTCACTCACTCACTCATTCACTCTCTCACTCACTCATTCACTCACTCACTCATTCACTCTCTCACTCACTCATTCACTCACTCACTCATTCACTCTCTCACTCACTCATTCACTCACTCACTCATTCACTCTCTCACTCACTCATTCACTCACTCACTCATTCACTCTCTCACTCACTCATTCACTCACTCACTCATTCACTCTCTCACTCACTCATTCACTCACTCACTCATTCACTCTCTCACTCACTCATTCACTCACTCACTCATTCACTCTCTCACTCACTCATTCACTCACTCACTCATTCACTCTCTCACTCACTCATTCACTCACTCACTCATTCACTCTCTCACTCACTCATTCACTCACTCACTCATTCACTCTCTCACTCACTCATTCACTCACTCACTCATTCACTCTCTCACTCACTCATTCACTCACTCACTCATTCACTCTCTCACTCACTCATTCACTCACTCACTCATTCACTCTCTCACTCACTCATTCACTCACTCACTCATTCACTCTCTCACTCACTCATTCACTCACTCACTCATTCACTCTCTCACTCACTCATTCACTCACTCACTCATTCACTCTCTCACTCACTCATTCACTCACTCACTCATTCACTCTCTCACTCACTCATTCACTCACTCACTCATTCACTCTCTCACTCACTCATTCACTCACTCACTCATTCACTCTCTCACTCACTCATTCACTCACTCACTCATTCACTCTCTCACTCACTCATTCACTCACTCACTCATTCACTCTCTCACTCACTCATTCACTCACTCACTCATTCACTCTCTCACTCACTCATTCACTCACTCACTCATTCACTCTCTCACTCACTCATTCACTCACTCACTCATTCACTCTCTCACTCACTCATTCACTCACTCACTCATTCACTCTCTCACTCACTCATTCACTCACTCACTCATTCACTCTCTCACTCACTCATTCACTCACTCACTCATTCACTCTCTCACTCACTCATTCACTCACTCACTCATTCACTCTCTCACTCACTCATTCACTCACTCACTCATTCACTCTCTCACTCACTCATTCACTCACTCACTCATTCACTCTCTCACTCACTCATTCACTCACTCACTCATTCACTCTCTCACTCACTCATTCACTCACTCACTCATTCACTCTCTCACTCACTCATTCACTCACTCACTCATTCACTCTCTCACTCACTCATTCACTCACTCACTCATTCACTCTCTCACTCACTCATTCACTCACTCACTCATTCACTCTCTCACTCACTCATTCACTCACTCACTCATTCACTCTCTCACTCACTCATTCACTCACTCACTCATTCACTCTCTCACTCACTCATTCACTCACTCACTCATTCACTCTCTCACTCACTCATTCACTCACTCACTCATTCACTCTCTCACTCACTCATTCACTCACTCACTCATTCACTCTCTCACTCACTCATTCACTCACTCACTCATTCACTCTCTCACTCACTCATTCACTCACTCACTCATTCACTCTCTCACTCACTCATTCACTCACTCACTCATTCACTCTCTCACTCACTCATTCACTCACTCACTCATTCACTCTCTCACTCACTCATTCACTCACTCACTCATTCACTCTCTCACTCACTCATTCACTCACTCACTCATTCACTCTCTCACTCACTCATTCACTCACTCACTCATTCACTCTCTCACTCACTCATTCACTCACTCACTCATTCACTCTCTCACTCACTCATTCACTCACTCACTCATTCACTCTCTCACTCACTCATTCACTCACTCACTCATTCACTCTCTCACTCACTCATTCACTCACTCACTCATTCACTCTCTCACTCACTCATTCACTCACTCACTCATTCACTCTCTCACTCACTCATTCACTCACTCACTCATTCACTCTCTCACTCACTCATTCACTCACTCACTCATTCACTCTCTCACTCACTCATTCACTCACTCACTCATTCACTCTCTCACTCACTCATTCACTCACTCACTCATTCACTCTCTCACTCACTCATTCACTCACTCACTCATTCACTCTCTCACTCACTCATTCACTCACTCACTCATTCACTCTCTCACTCACTCATTCACTCACTCACTCATTCACTCTCTCACTCACTCATTCACTCACTCACTCATTCACTCTCTCACTCACTCATTCACTCACTCACTCATTCACTCTCTCACTCACTCATTCACTCACTCACTCATTCACTCTCTCACTCACTCATTCACTCACTCACTCATTCACTCTCTCACTCACTCATTCACTCACTCACTCATTCACTCTCTCACTCACTCATTCACTCACTCACTCATTCACTCTCTCACTCACTCATTCACTCACTCACTCATTCACTCTCTCACTCACTCATTCACTCACTCACTCATTCACTCTCTCACTCACTCATTCACTCACTCACTCATTCACTCTCTCACTCACTCATTCACTCACTCACTCATTCACTCTCTCACTCACTCATTCACTCACTCACTCATTCACTCTCTCACTCACTCATTCACTCACTCACTCATTCACTCTCTCACTCACTCATTCACTCACTCACTCATTCACTCTCTCACTCACTCATTCACTCACTCACTCATTCACTCTCTCACTCACTCATTCACTCACTCACTCATTCACTCTCTCACTCACTCATTCACTCACTCACTCATTCACTCTCTCACTCACTCATTCACTCACTCACTCATTCACTCTCTCACTCACTCATTCACTCACTCACTCATTCACTCTCTCACTCACTCATTCACTCACTCACTCATTCACTCTCTCACTCACTCATTCACTCACTCACTCATTCACTCTCTCACTCACTCATTCACTCACTCACTCATTCACTCTCTCACTCACTCATTCACTCACTCACTCATTCACTCTCTCACTCACTCATTCACTCACTCACTCATTCACTCTCTCACTCACTCATTCACTCACTCACTCATTCACTCTCTCACTCACTCATTCACTCACTCACTCATTCACTCTCTCACTCACTCATTCACTCACTCACTCATTCACTCTCTCACTCACTCATTCACTCACTCACTCATTCACTCTCTCACTCACTCATTCACTCACTCACTCATTCACTCTCTCACTCACTCATTCACTCACTCACTCATTCACTCTCTCACTCACTCATTCACTCACTCACTCATTCACTCTCTCACTCACTCATTCACTCACTCACTCATTCACTCTCTCACTCACTCATTCACTCACTCACTCATTCACTCTCTCACTCACTCATTCACTCACTCACTCATTCACTCTCTCACTCACTCATTCACTCACTCACTCATTCACTCTCTCACTCACTCATTCACTCACTCACTCATTCACTCTCTCACTCACTCATTCACTCACTCACTCATTCACTCTCTCACTCACTCATTCACTCACTCACTCATTCACTCTCTCACTCACTCATTCACTCACTCACTCATTCACTCTCTCACTCACTCATTCACTCACTCACTCATTCACTCTCTCACTCACTCATTCACTCACTCACTCATTCACTCTCTCACTCACTCATTCACTCACTCACTCATTCACTCTCTCACTCACTCATTCACTCACTCACTCATTCACTCTCTCACTCACTCATTCACTCACTCACTCATTCACTCTCTCACTCACTCATTCACTCACTCACTCATTCACTCTCTCACTCACTCATTCACTCACTCACTCATTCACTCTCTCACTCACTCATTCACTCACTCACTCATTCACTCTCTCACTCACTCATTCACTCACTCACTCATTCACTCTCTCACTCACTCATTCACTCACTCACTCATTCACTCTCTCACTCACTCATTCACTCACTCACTCATTCACTCTCTCACTCACTCATTCACTCACTCACTCATTCACTCTCTCACTCACTCATTCACTCACTCACTCATTCACTCTCTCACTCACTCATTCACTCACTCACTCATTCACTCTCTCACTCACTCATTCACTCACTCACTCATTCACTCTCTCACTCACTCATTCACTCACTCACTCATTCACTCTCTCACTCACTCATTCACTCACTCACTCATTCACTCACTCACTCACTCACTCACTCACTCACTCACTCACTCACTCACTCACTCACTCACTCACTCACTCACTCACTCACTCACTCACTCACTCACTCACTCACTCACTCACTCACGCACTCACTCGCCCACTCACGCACCCACTGACTATCGCACTCACTGGCGCTTGCACTCACTCACTATCGCACGTAATCACTCAATCACTCACACTCCCTCACTGATTGAAGCAATCAATCAATAACCACTCATTCACACTGCCTCACGCCCGAGCCATTCCATTCCATGGCTTCTGTTGTTTCTGCATTACAGCGGACGCCATCGATCTAGCCCTCAACTCAGTTGCAAACGATAAGAAACCGCTTTCCATGTTGGGTGCCAGAAATGCATCCAGAAACGCAAACCAGCAATGCTCCCGACAGTCTTGCGACAAGAACAACCACCGTCAAGACAAGCATTCGGCCAGTGGCGCTGCCAAAGCCCTTTGACTGGGACCATCCCGATATGGCATCTGCAGAACCAGAAGCAACGGGAGCAAAGAGAGACGTGGGAGCAGCAGCAACAGAAGCATAGCCATGCACTGATGAGGCCAGCACTGGGGATATGCGGATCGAATGCGGAAGGGAGGATCGAGTGCGTGGGATCCGGGTCATTGAAGAAGATCAGGAGAACTTCGACGGTGCAGAAAGTTTGCAGGAGGTTTGCAGCCGCCGCAAAACACATAAAGGTGACTGGCGTGCAGCATCGTCCCCCAGACGAGTCACAGGTTGTGCTGTAGTAGGATGAGGGACAGGGCTGAGAGGAAAACAATTCAACAAAAGGTCGTGGAAGGAGATTTTCTGGAAGCTTCCAGAACGGCAGTCTGCATTTTTGCCAGTAGGCAAGGAGACAACAGCAACTACTAGAACCACCAACACTGCTTTTTCTCATGCAGTCGCTGCTGCTCCTCCTCCCCCAACCAACTGCACTGAAACCAGAGGACATTGTGCTGCGGCAATGGCTGGAGCTGCAGCTGCTGCTGCTCCCCCTCTCGAACTTGCTGCTTCTGCGGGAGATCTGCTGCAATGGGAGGGCTGCAGCAAAGTGGTGGCCATCGACGGCGCATTCAATCAGCAAACATTTTTTGAACAACCTCACCTGTTGTTTCAGCGGAGTCACATGTCCAAAACCACCCTCAGCCATCATTTCCACAGCAGTCATGCCCACACCATTGTGAGGAGCCTAGCATGGCAGGGGCATGGTGACGTGAGGGAGCACGGTGGTGGAGCGGGTACGGGATTTGACGACAATCCAATGGTCCAGCCGACGGCAACTGTGGCACATGGGGGTGCCATAGCTGGGGCAAAGAAGGCAGATGAGCAGATTTTGCACAACAGGTTTGCGGCAGGCCATGACAGTGGACTGGTGATGCCTCTGTCCTAGAATTGGCTCTGTCAATTCTAGGACAGATGTTAATATTTGGTTGGGTGATGGTCTGGCGATGACACATGGCCGCAGTGTAAAGTTGTGGAATCAACATGGCCTTTGTACCATTAAGGGATTTGAATGAGGCTAACAAGCCTGATAACAGTGAAACATGCACATGTCATGGACTCAACCTTTGTTTTCATGCCTTGTGCACTGCTACTTCCAGAGTGAACGTGGGAGCATGGATTTGCACAAAGATAGAATCTTGGAAATGCACCAGGAATGTGAGGTGTAGAGTATAACATCCGTGCAAACCTGCCTCTAGGCGTCCACGTGCACATTTGTAGCATTTGAAAGGCACAAGTGCCTTTGCGAGTGGTCTCTTCCTGCTGATCAGGCCGCAAAATCAAGAGAGCAAATGGAGAGGTTTTCGTGAAATTGTGTGAACTTCACAATTCATGGCCTGATCCTTGTCCTAGGAGGCCTTGAGCCATGGCATAGAGCATGCAATCTCTTCACCCACAAAAAATCAAGGACAAGAGATTCATCGCAGGAAAACAAACGTAAATGCAACGTCTGTTGGTTTTCACTTATTACCTCATCAAGGAGTCATATACTCTTGGGTTTACATATTAAAGACAAAACACCCCCAATACTTTCTCATTTTCTTCAATTCCCCACACAAACTCTCCACAAAAAACAAGCTATTACAAATCCCTCTATCAAGGGATTTGTGAGTGTTTACGCCCCAAATTGTGACTGCAGCACGTCAACATCACGTGGGATGCGGAATGCACATCACGTTTTGTATGTCTTGATGTTACAAGGTTGACTATACCAGAGTCAGTTAGGTATGTGGAGCACTTTGAGCTCTACATTGAAACATGTGAATTTGTTACAAAAATTGGATATTGATGACTTCCACCATCAAGAAGAATAGATTGCCAAAACATACAATAGATAAAATACAACTACATCTACAAGCAGCATGATGTTAGTGCAGCGGGAGGGCCAGTTCAGCCCTCCCTTCTCAGGATAATGAGGGGGTAGCCAGCGACCAGCCCTCACGAAAGCGAGTGGCAAGCCACCAGCCAACAAACAGCCGGCAGGCTAGACAACCGGCTGCTCGCCAGTTGACCAGCCGGCCACCTGCTGGCCGCCAATTGAGCTTGTTGCTTGATCGACAGCCGTTAGGCCGCAAGGCCTCAAGGACCAAGGCCGGAGGCCTCTAGCCCTCTTCCTCACCCTGTCCTCACCTCACTGCGTGAGTGAGACGAGGGGAGAGGACGAGCGACATATGCGCAAGATAAAAACACGAAGCGTTGGCGCGCAATCGCCAGACATGCCTCACACATGCACCATCGTGTCAAAACTGAAACACGAGTCTATTTTACACAGGCTAAGAGTTTCATACACGGGAGTTTGAGGTCATACCCTCCTCGTTCAAGACCCAAAGCAAGGGAACAAGGTAAAAACTGAATTGGGCCTTGGGAGACTCAAAAAATTTGTGTCTCCCTACATGAGTCATTGAAGACAACTGCCCCTAGAGTGACACGGAGGTGAAAAGCCCTCCAGTAAGCTCTGGATACCATTCTGCAAACTCCAAGGATGACTTATGTGCAAAAGCTGGAGTCACGGACGTTTCCAGGATTTGTGGAGGAAGACAATCCCTGCAACCAACTCTGTGATTGTTCTGTCAGCAACATAGATAAAACACCGCTGGCAGTTGCAAAAGTAGTAGAAACACAACAAGGAGGTATGAGCTTAAAATCATTTTTAGCGCTGTAAACTGCAAAGGGAATGCTCTTGACGAGCTATTCTTAAATGTTTCGACTTTTCCCAGCATCTCCCATCTCCCAAGAGGCTACCTGAATTTTGTGGGAGGAATGGGAAGTGCCCACCTATAAACCACTTCCTTTCTCCCACTTTACAACCTCCTCTCCCTCCCCTTGGACCTAGAATTGGTGCAAGCCATCCCCCTACAACAAAGGAGCTCTAAGAGCTGAGAGGATCCCAAGATAAAGGGAGATGAGGGGAGGGGGAGAATTTTTTAAGGTCCCTCCTTCGTCGTGGGCTCAAGGGGGATACCGCCATGGAGGCATAATGAGCCCCAAAAGAAACACAAGGGAGTGAAGGCCCAAGAAGAGATGGGCAAACCAGACAAGAGCAGGCAAGAGAAGCAAGTCAAGACAGAAAGGGAGAAAAAGAGAGAGGATCTCTCCTCTTGGTATCTTTCCTTGTAACTTGTCTTTATAAGTAGAACTCATGTTTTCTTTTGCTTTTCTTTTGTCATATTTTCAGGTTCCTAGTTTTTCTTGCAAGCCATCTAGATCCATGAGAAACGGTTAGAAACATAATCTATGAAAACCGCGTGATTGTGCCAGCTGTGGCGGCATAGAAAATAGGTCTTTCATACCACATGCTTGTGCAAAAAGGTGGCGACATAGGAACCTGGAATTTTTACCGCATGGTTGTGCCATCCGCATAGGCACAACTACCTGAATGACACTCACAGAAGGAGTACGTTCTAGTAGGAACACTCGACGGCATGACAAGTACCGCACAATCTAAAATCAACAAGGGCAAGATGGTGGCGGCTTCACCACATGTCCTTGCCGGACTCCAAGTTTTGGGAGCCCTTGCTGCAAGCATGGTGGCCAAATTGATGGCAACGGTGTTGCCGAATGCAACCCATGTTCAGCTCAGCAAAAGCAAGAAGCATGTAGGGGCCAGAGAAGTGCTCGATGAGCATGTGGGCCACTCCCAAACCACAGAGGGAACCCTCGGGGAGGACCAACCGATCTCAGACCCCAAAGAAGAGTATGAATACAATGTCAAGAAGGATCATAACCATCGCCATAACCGTAAGAAAAATTGAGCCAATTCCTTTAAAAGGGCAAGACGACCGCTGAGTCTATAGAAGATACTGATAGCAACAAAGCTAATGACATAAAAGATGGCACCAAAAGCAGCCACTCGAGAAGCTCTAGTGATTTGGACGATGCCATGGAAAAAGGCAATTTTCTTCGCTCGTTAGAAGCTTGTGAAGGCGGCCGCCGTGGCACACCAGTGATGGAGGTGCAACACCATCCAAAGGAGTGAGGGCGGGTGACCCTTCTTATAATGTGGATGCAATGAGACATAGCGGATGACCGATTCTTGTTCAAATCGTGTCAGGGCAAGATCATCCCAGTGGCTCAATGGAGCCTTGTGGACACGCAAAGTATGCTCCAAATGCTTAAGCTAATTGGTCAGCTTCATGCCTTTTGGGAAGATATCTACACAACAAAAGAACGTGAACATGACCGACTCTAATTTCATTTTGACAAGCAAGTCCTCACTACCACTAGTGATGGCATTGGTAGCTGTAGTGCACTGCAACCACTGCTACACCTGCATCTCGGTCACGCTCTCCAACACCTTGTCAAGGTTGTCACATCAGCTTGTCGCCTCATGACCAGTCAGATGTTGGAGCTGGAGATCACGGTAGAGATCTGTGATGCTTAGCCCAAGGTGGGCCAGTAGGTTGGCGAATGCAATCTCACGTCATTAGAATCTCAATAATAACCTTTGCAATAGCCTTCAAGGCCTCATATTGTCCGTGTACCTTTGCCCACTAAAGGAGGGTATTGTCCACATACAAACCTCTAAGGTGACCCACCTTCCAAAAGAAGCTGTCATCAAGTACGTGTTTAAGGAGTGGGGTGTGCAGCGGCCACACCTAGAGTGCCAACCCATGCCATGGGAGGCTTTCCATTCTATCATGCGTAAGAAGTACATAGAGCGCATGGAGGCTTAGTGTGCCTCCACAAGCTCAAGGATCTCAAGAAGTTGGACAGCTTGCTTGATTCTTACTTAAGTGCTTTCACCGCACCCGTGGAGGAAGTGAAAAGCTTCACCGAGGCCGATGTAACCTAGATCTTCAATTATCTAGAGTGTTTGCTGGTAGAGTAATTGTGGGATGGTCTTGCATGCGAGAAGCCAAAGGACAAGACCACCACGATGGTAATGGGCTGTGCTTGGACAAGGAGGAGGGCATTGCATGACTACATGAGTGAAGTGTATCTAGTGACCTTGAAGTACCACTCGGATGTACAGCCAAGCACACGTGTACGGCAAGGCTACTAGATGCTTGGACACTACAAGGGTTAGAGGGACAGACAGCAATCAAGGTGGGACTAAGACAAGCAGCCTAAAAATTCCCTAGCGAAGAAGAATGACAGACAAAGGGTCCCTAACCACAAGCGGAGCCACGACAATGATGAGCTATAGGTAGTGTGTGAGTATTGCAACAAAACCTTCCATGAGGGATTTCCTACAACTGTATGTAGGTTGCGCACTTCATGGCTCAATGCCTTGAAGCTGCTATTGGTGGATAAGAGGCTACGGTGTTCTCTGGTGCTACAACACCTTCTGGGGATGGTATAGCAGGACGCCGCAAACAGGGTCATGGACATGGCCGTGGCCGCGATTATGGATCCTTCCACACAAACAGACAAGGTTGTGGTGTACGTTTTCCCACCTTGAGTGATGTTAGTGGGGATCACTCATAGAGGAAGATTGATCCTGAGTGTAGATTCATGTTCTCATATGAGGATGTAAAACAAGTTGAACTTTTTATGAGTTCAAGATTCTTAGTTGTTTTCTCCTCTTGTTGAACTGTACTATGTACTTATTGGTCATTGTTGTCCACTAAACCTTACGTCTATAAAAAGAGATGCATTATTAGAGATTGCTTTGTGGTGGCAACATTGACAACTGTGCAATATAGTGATAAAACAAGTGCGCTCGAATTGATAAGCTTAAGCATTGTCGCGGTACCTGTAGTCGATTATTTCAACCCTGTTAAAGGTAAAAAGTGGAAAGTGTTTGACGAATTCACATCTAGCCACAAGATGTGGACCTGAGTGAACTAATCATGGGAATTACGTTGTTTGTCATACCAAATCCATACGTACCACAAACTCCCCTTGATATCATCAAGCCTTTTGACTTAGAAGAATGGAGGCAACATAACAATACAATTCAAAGGACACCTACTTAGTAATCTTGTGAACGCAATGGCTAACATTAAAGGGGATGAATCCATAGTTAGCCTTGGATTTACTCAATAGGTGGGCCTCAAGTACAAACCGTAAGGTGGCACCATTTTAATTGGTGACAACTGTATAGTATCCGTGATTGGTACATGTGAATAAGAGATCTGCATTGAAGGGTACACACATAAAGTCACGTCAAAGGTACTCAATCTTCTTCACCCAGTCTACATGGTTCAAGAAAACTCTTGGATCCATAAAACCATGACTATGATACACTTTGAATCAAAGTTTCTGATCCTTTGACATAGTCATTGTCAACTTTTTCCAAGTCTAAGTATGGTATTGTCACCAACTTGCCTTGAAGTCCTCGTCAACTTGTGTGAGATGTAGGTGAAGAGACGTGTTTGACACATTTGTCGATAACTCTTTGCTCAGCTACAGAAAGTGGGAGACAAAGTAAAGGAAGAAATTTTGCAAGACATAAAATCTCTGGTGTTGGATTTCTCTCATGAATTCCAAGACCCATCGACTGGGATTCAACCTGAATGACACATGGACTTTATGATTCCGATAAAACCAGAGAAACATATCCCATCTA
Source organism: Penium margaritaceum (assembly GCA_023375785.1). NCBI lineage: Eukaryota > Viridiplantae > Streptophyta > Zygnematophyceae > Desmidiales > Peniaceae > Penium > Penium margaritaceum. The sequence goes on from SZWC01000521.1 coordinate 195,506, forward strand.
CACCCATGTTTCACCTTTGGGAGGCAGATTGGCAAGAGACCAAATGCCAAACTAATAAGTACCTTACAAAACGGGGGATCGAGTCAAGTAGTGCACCGGACAATGCGCTAATCCCTTTATCTGAATAAAAATGACAATGGTTTACACGTGTGTGATCTACCACGTGCTAAACAAGCTCACGGTGAAAAATCAATTTTCCATATCGCGGATTAAGGACCCATTTGACTGACCCCAAGGGGAAAAAGTCGTTTTGTATTTGGATTTGTCTCAAGGATACCATCAAATCTACATCTAGGAAGATGATGTACCAAAAACAATATTTTGGACACACATGAGACAATATCAGTTGTGGGTTCTGTGCTTCAGGATAATGAATGCACCAGCAACCTTCTGAGAAGAAATGAACCAAAAAAATTCCAAAAAACATGCTTCCTTTTTTTCTCAATTCACCTAGATAACATCATGGTTTTCTCCAAACCAATAGAGGAGCACATAGATCATTCATGCCAAGTCCTTACGATTATCTGGGAGTAAATGTTATGTGCAAAGGTAAGCAAGTAAAATTTTACACAACATGAGCTCAAATACATTAGACACATAGTCAGCAAGAATGGTATGTGTGTCGATCCACAAAAGATCTAAGCCGTAGTCTTTGGCCTTGTCAAAAAATTGGGTAGGTTAGGTCTTTCATCGGCCTTGAAAACTTCTGTTGAAAGTTTGTGCAAGGGTATTCAACCTTGGTAGCACCTTTACCGAGGTTCATGTAAAAAGGAATGCATTCGCATTGGATGAATGACTACAAGAACGTTGTTGTGAAAGTCTAATAACTTCTATCAACAATACCAATTTCAGCTCTTCCGGATCCGTCACAACTGTGGGAGGTATAGTTTGATGCTTTGGTAGAAAGAATTGGAGTAATCCTCATGCAATACGGTCATCCAATCGCTTGTGAGAGCCTAATCTCATCCATCCTTTAACATGGTAGACGGCTGGTGCTGAAGAGCTCCTTGCTGTGGTACACACTTACAAGATATGGCATTATTACCTTGAGGGCAATGAGGAGGGCATGACGGCCGTGACCAGCCAAAACCCTTTGTACTTTTAAATGCAACCAAACATGTCAAGATAATATGGACCTAGGAGTGAATACGTATGCCATTTTTTTTCACGTGGAAAAACAAGCAATGATGCATCAGTATGGCTGATCCACTCACGTAAAAGTTTGTGAAGTTTAAAGCGACCAGTACAACAGCTACAATATGAACACCAGATTTACCCTTGCCTACCTCTCCAGCAACCACCTTGTGACATTATCCACTACAATGATTTTGTAAACAGGATCCAAATGACATACTATGCGGAACCTTGGTTTGAAGAATCTCAAAATGTAAACAAGCTCGGATTGGTGGAAGTCACAAGAATTAAATGACATAGGTCATTGTGCCAGACTTAAGAGACCTTTGAGCTGTCAATACGCCCGATAACAACGGTCTAGAAAACGGGTCCCTACATGGGAGGCCGCCAACCGCTCATGGTATTGCAACCAAGATAACATATCACCCTTGAACGAGGGATCCACACTTTAGGTTTGTTTGGTTTGCAACCTCACGAAGTCCGCATGTTGGTCTTTAGTCTCTACCTTTGGTTGGACACCCTGTGAGGAGTCTCAAAGGCAAGAACTGTAAATGGATGAATGCAAGGTACATGCTTTTATACTTGCAGAGCTTTGCTAAAACTTCTGCTTGTAGTGGCTCCACTCGAGCCAACCTCAACCTACAGTCCTACTTGGCGCGTCCTTAGACCGCCAAGTGTCATCCTCAAGGCAGGCTCTAGTAAGCTTCCTAGGAGCTTCTTGTCCCAATTTGGGCCACAGAGAAAATTGCGGCCATTGCGGGGTTTGAACCCGCGACCTCTCGTTTGAGACTCTGGTGCCTATTCAACCAAGCCAAAAAGGTATGGTTCCTGTGACGAGCCATAGGGGACATACCCATTATGGGCAGTGCATTCCTGGCCCATCTCAGAACAGACCAAGGGGACGTACTCCATAGAGCAGTGCATGCCTTGTCTGTATGTGTGGCTAGCCAGCTAGGCAATGGACAAGATGCATACGATTTCAACAAATCTCTCCCTTGCACCTCTGTCCATCTGTCGCTTACTGGGCTCCATTAATGCCTTGGGGCTCACCCTTCCTCTGCCGTACTCCTCATGCCAAATCCACGAATGCCTGCATAGTGCAAGTCGCTCTCCAACGGCTTGGTCATCCAGACAGCAAGCATGCTCTTCGTTTTACAGTGTTACAAGTCCACCACGTTCTTCATGACCAGGTCACGTGAGTAGTGGTAACATATGTCGATGTGCTTTGTTCGCCGGGAGATGATCTCGTCTTCAGCCATCAAGATGGGGCTCATGTTGTCCACGTGTATGACCGTGGCACTGTCATTTCATCAAGCAGGCTGCGCAGCCATTGAGTCTCCTTGCACACCTCAGACAGAGCAACGTACTCTGCCTCAGTCGTGGACACAGAAACACAATCCTGCTTCCTGTTGGCCCATGAGATGGCAGCGCCATTCAAGATGCACACGTATCCAGAGGTGGATTTCCTGTCGTCAAGATTTCCTCCCCAGTCAGCGTCGATGTAGCACTTCAGGCGAAGGGGGTCCGTTCCTTCTTGGCCTCCAAGGAAGAGGACCATGTGACGTGTCTTCTGCAGGTAGCGCAAGATGCGCTTGACTGCCTGCCAATGTTGTGGCCCAGGGTTGGCCACGAATCTGCTCACTTGTCCCACAGCATAGCAGATGTCCGGACGAGTCCCTACCATGGCGTACATGATGCTATCCACGGCGGACTGGTAGGGGATGTCTTGCATCTCCCTTTGTTCTGCTTCGTTTCTTGGCAAAATGGAGGCCTTCAGCTTTGTATCGGTTGTCATTAGGGTGCTGATAGGTTCTCAGTCTTCCATATGGTAGCGCTTCAGTACCTCACCAATGTATTTGGTTTGGTTGAGTTCAATGGTGCCTGGTACTTGGTTGCGGTGGATGGCGATCCTTAGGTAGTACTCGAGAGGACTCGTGTCTTTCATCTTGAACCTTTTGCTAAGGTGAAAGTGTGCTCATCCACCAGCTTGACCAAAGACGATCAGAGCACATGATCAGATCATCCACGTATAGCGCAACTAGCATCAGCCCTCTCCCATCATCGCACACGTACATGCTCAGGTCATTCTGGCAATGCACAAAGGAGAGGCCGGTCATGAAACCGTCCATCTCTTTGTACGACATCCTTGGGGCCTGTTTTAGCCCGTAGAGTGCTTTCACCAACTTGCACACCTTGCCCTTGGGAGCTTTGACTCCTTCGGGCACCTCCATCAGCACTTCCTTGTCGAGCTTCCCATAAAGAAAAACTGTCTTGACGTCCATCCGGTGTTTCTCTAGGTTCTTTGCGGCTGTAATTCTAAGGAGAGAGAGGATGGAGGCAAAGGTCACGACGGGCGGGAACGTCTCATCGTACTCGGAGCCCGGGGGTTGAGAGAACCCCTTAGCCATTACCCTTGCCTTAAACTTGTCGATGCTGACGTCTTGCTTCTTCTTAACTCGGAGGACCCACTTGGATCCCACCACGTGGGCCTTGTCAGGTCTATCCACTAGCACCAACGTGCCGTTCTCAGCAATGGACGCGAGCTCGCTATCCACTGCCTCCTTCCACTTGGCCGCATCTAGGCCATTCATCGCCTCCGCCATTGTGGATGGCTCTCCCTGAGCCATGCACGATCAGCTAAGGCCAGTCCAATCATCCTCATACTGCAAAGGTGCTCTCTTTGGTCACAAACTACGCCGGGGTAGTGGTACAACTTCTTGCTTTGGTGCTGGTGCTTCCATAGGTGGTGGAAGCACCAGCACCAAAGCAAGAAGCCAGCGTAGCTGTCTCGGTCCCTTTTAGGATGTCAAGGTAGCAACGCACATTCATGACAATTTCAAACTGCCATTTCCACAAGGGAAACCCTGTCCCCATGAATTTGGACATACCCGCCTCAAGGCGGGCTTGTGTCGGATCCGCCATTTCCTACGGCTGCTCGTCTTCTCTGCTTTGCTGCTACTCTCCTTCGTTAAGACCGATGAGGCTGATGAGGTCGCTAATTGCGACCGTTGTCAAAGGTGCAATTGGTTTTGTTGCATACCCCTCCCACCGATGATCGCCTAAGGCGATGGTGCCGTCGTGAGTGAACAGACTCGGGGCCGTACCACCTTTTAAAAAGGGGTAGAGCTTAATCCCGTTGGGGCTCGAGGGTCTTGTCCAACATGGATAGAGCTGTTCCTCGTCCCCTAGTCCGCCACGTGCGCGCACCCTACCTGAAGAAGCCGATGGAGCCGATGGAGCAGATTGGAGCCGTCCGATCTTTGTGTCCCTTTTGTACCTGTGCGCCCTACAAGACCACGCGCTAGTCGATCTTGAAAGCGTGCCTTAGAACCAAAACTGTGGGCCCATAACCCTTTGTCAATGTGTCGGATAGCAACGGTCTAGAAAACAGGTCCCGACATGGGAGGCCGCCAACCGCTCTTGGTATTGCAACCAAAATTACAGATCACCCTTGAACGAGGGATCAACACTTTAGGTTCGTTTGGTTTGCAACCTCACAAAGTCCGCATGTTGGTCTTTAGTATCTACCTTCGGTTGGACACTCTGTGAGGAGTCTCAAAGGCAAGAACTGTAAATGGATGCATACAAGGTACAAGTTTTTGTACTTGTAGAACTTTGCTAAAGCTTCTGCTTGTAGTGGCTCCACCGGAGCCAACCTCAACCTACAGTCCTACTTGGCACGTCCTTAGACCGCCAAGTGTCATCCTCAAGGCAGGTTCTAGTAAGATTCCTAGAAGCTTCCTGTCCCAGTTTGGGCCACAATGAAAATTGCAGCCGTCGCGGGGTTTGAACCCACAACCTCTCGTTTCAGACTCCGGTGCCTACTCAACCAAGCCAAAAAGGTATGGTTCCTATGATGAGCCACAGGGGACATACCCATTATGGACAGTGCATTCCTGGCCCATCTCAAAACAGACCAAGAGGACGTAGTCCATAGAGCCGTGCATGCCTTGTCTGTATGTGTGGCTAGCCAGCTAGGCAGTGGACAAGGTGCATACTGTTTCAACATGAGCAAAGTTTATCTTCTTGTTCCACAACTCGCCGGTGGCAGATTATGTGGGACCTTGAAATACAGGAAAAATACTCTCAGGAAAAATACTTGAGTATTGGTGGCGGGAGGGAGTTTTGATGTCCTTCAGTATGCATGTCTTTGGAACAAGGCTAGTGAACAAAACCCACATATCTCGTCCAACAGCTTCTCATCCCTAGGACTTGATAAGAGTGCATCATAATGGACTTTATTATTGGTGTTTTGGACATGTCTCATGACCACGATGCAAAACTAGGGGCTGTGCATCTTCTCACAAAGATAAAGAGTTTATTCCTGCAACCAGTCATGTGAATTTATAAAGGAAAAGCTATTATCTTCTTGAGGGTGTGGGTGAAGTACCACGGCTTGTTGTTGCATATCATATTCGGTCAAGGTCAAACTTTGGTTAGCAAAATCTGGCAAAGGATGTATAGGTACATGGATTGCACTTTGGAGAAGATGTTGTGCATGTATGTGAATCCTACCATGAATGACAACGAAGATTTCCTGACTTGGTGGAAGATTCCAGTTTACAATGGATGGAAGACCTGCATGAATGATTCCACATAACTTACAAGGAACCCTTCAAGTAAGGGAAAGGTTCCTTCTACACATGTCTTTGCTAAATGTATGAACTCCTTTTTACAAGAGGCAAAAGGTCGCCTTCAATCGGCTCGGCAACAAAAACATGTATATGCTAGGAAAAAGGCATCGTGAGGTATTATCTCCCACTGGCAACAAGGTTCTCCTTAGCACTAAAGACCTTCGGCTGAAATCTTCAGGGATGCAAAACTTTTACTAAAGTAGATTGGGTCATTTCTCAATCGTTGCACCCTTTGGGCCACTCTCATACCAATTGCTGCTTCCACTGAATATGAAGATACATGAAAGCATTCATGTGAGCTTATTGGCTCCAAACACAACACAACAGATTATTCAGCTATCAACACTAGTTCTTGGGTACAGTTAACTCACGGGTTGCAAGGAAATAACTCGTTCATTTGGCCGGCTGTGGACCTGAACATAATTTGTGGGTGCCTGTATCTCACTTGTCCACTTGGGTGGTCAAGGAGTTCTGGAGAGAGCTAGCAGCTTTTACAGATCAACACATTGTAGGAGGAACCACATGAACACGGACATACTAAACAACATCCCAACTAGGTTGCATTCACAGGTCGTGGAAGTCCAACATGGGTGTTGCGCAAATGCTCTAGCTTGAAGGAGAAGGCCGCTAGCCATTCTGACCAACAACCTACAGCTTAGGTCAAACTAATGTGCATGTGTTCATGTCTAGCTGGTTTCACAATTCTTAATTTATGTCACATGTTGACGAATCACAATGTGGAAAAAGAACCTGTTTCTCATGAACATGGAAAGTTCATAACAAGTGGGAAGGAATGTAGCAGGCCGGCTAGTTTGGTCCTCCCTTCTTGCGAAAGCAAGAGCTGGCTGGTGGCCAGCCACTCACTGGCCAACAACCATTTGGCAGCCGGCCGGATGGACGGCCGGCCCCCAAATGGGTGTTTTCGCTCGATTGCGATGGAGCAATGACCCCTTTGTCTTTTTTTTTTTCCACGCAAACCCCCAGTTTGATTTAGGGTTCTGTATGTTTGGCGCGGAAGGAGCACGCGCCAAACATAAAACCCCCAACATAAAATCCCCCAATTAAAACCCCCATAAAATCAAACTGGGGGTTTGAGAGTGAAAAAAAGCAAAGGGGGCATCATTCCCTCACGATCCTCGCGTGGGAGTGATGTCCCCATGCATATTTTTTCCTTGCTCACCCGACAACGTATGCCACAAGCAAGAATGATTTCTGACTGGGATTTTCAGGGTTTTTTTGCCAGTGTTGGACGGATGAGTCACACTTTGCGTTTATGGGTACGCGAGCTATTTGGCTTGTAAAGAAAATTGATACAGGTATACATGTAGATGTAGAAATCAGTATACATATATGTGTATATATATATATACATTATTGGCTATCGAGCTAGCAACCTTTGGTAGATATTGTGTAAAACCATAAGTGTAACGTGCCGAGTCTCCACCTCTTGCACGGAAGTCATCAGAGTTCACAAAATGGCGTCAAGAGATTGCTAGAGTGATTTTCCTCTCCCCATCACTCTGGGGCAATCATCTTCAATGACACCCACACGGAGAATTGAATATTCTGAGTCTTCCCAGACCCATTTTTGTTCTTACCTTGCCCCCTTGTTCTCATTCTGAAGCAATGGGGGGGAGGATTAGCCCAAACTCGAGAGTTTCCATGAGGTTTCAGCATTCCTAACTCAAAGTTAATACTGAACAAACTCAATTTCTGTTTTTGTACATGACAGTGCAAAACCTTGCTGTGCGAGGTGCGTCTGGAAACTCTGTGTTGGTGCTTTTCGTTTTCTCTTGCACCTCTCTCTCTCTCTCTCTCTCTCTCTCTCTCTCTCTCTCTCTTTCTCTCTCTCTCTCTCTCTCTCTCTCTCTCTCCCTCTCTCTCTCTCTCTCTCTCTCTCTCTCTATGTATACATATATATATATATATATATGTTTATATATATCTCGCCTCACTCATTTGAGGAGGCAAGGAGGAGAGGGCGAGGATGAGGGTTCGACGCCACAGGACCCAGCCCTCAAGGCCTTGCGGCCGCATTCAGGTGGTGTCCCATTCCAAGCGTCATTTTGTGCAAGCTACCAGTTTGCTCCAGAACTGGTTGACCACCCCCGTTGGGCAATAGAGATTTGGGCTCCCATGAGACATGTTTACGTCCACAATTGGCCCAATGAACAGGGTATCCCCTAACAACCCATGGCCAGGATGTATGCTCTCCGTGCTGGAGTAAGCAGAGGACGTTGTATGCATTGTTGGCAGCAAGGACTGCTCGTGGTGGCAGAATTGTTATTCTTTTCGTGTATAGAGCTAGAAGGCTGACATGAAACACGTCATGTATCTTCATACTTGGTGGATGCAGCAATTGGCATGCCACTAGCTTGATGCGTGTATCAATAGGGAACGACCAGATCCACATATGTAGACATTTTTGCTTCCTTGGCGACTTAAACCGCAATTTCAAAATGTTTCGCAGCACCTTGTCACCAATGTCATCTGAGACTTCACAGCTGTTGATTTTTTTTGCATCCGGCTTACCTTAAAAGAGTGAGAGGAAGTGGGAGGGGGATAGGCAGACCTGAATGAAGAGGTCATTGAGGATGTCACTGCGGTTACTGCTACCTTGCCAAATTGGTGTGCCTAGGCTACCTCCTTGGTTGATCTCCTCTAGTGCGGCATTCTGCCGGTGCAAAATTTGCTAGACCTTTGCTTACACTTACTAAAGATGGGAGACATTCTGCTCGCGTGGACTCATCCCCTCCCATGATGTGGAGCCGGCTGTGGCAGCCAACCTCTTACCTTTTCCAAGAATAAATGTCCCAAGTGAGGCTCTATGCTGCCGCTGCTTCTGTTTCCACTGCTAGGATTACTAGCACTCTTGCTGCTGCTATTGCTACGGCCACTGCTGCTGTTTCTACTGAAATCAGCATGTTGCTGATGCTCATGTGGTGTTGGCCGTTGGCTGTTTCTCATGTCAGTGGGTTTCAAAAGCCGCTGGTTTCAACTGCCGCCATTGACGGCCTGAGCCGGCCCTGGTGGTTTCAACACGGGCCCTCACTAGCCTACTTGTTAGTGTTGCCGGAAGTGGTAATTGCATTGTGGCTTTCCCGTGGCTTTGCCCTGGCCTCACTGACCTTGCCGGCTATGCCGCAGCCTTGCTGGCCGTGCCACTGCCTCACCGGCCACCCCGCAGCCTCGTTGGCCTCGCCAGCCCTATCGCCAGCCTTGCCAGCCTCGCTGGCCTAGTTGCTCACCTTGTCAACCTTGCCAGAGTCATAGGAAACCGCGATGGCCTTGCTGGTCTTGCCACAGCCATGCCAGCTTTGCTGGCCTTGCTGCCAACCTAGCCGGCCTTACTAGCCTCTTTGTCAATCTTGCTGGCCTTGCCAGCCTCGCGGTCGGTCCTTTCTACCTCACCGGCCTTCTTGCTGACCTCGTCACCGGCCCCGCCGGCCTCATCCGCAGTAGCAAAGCGACCGCTGCTACTGCTACCACTCTTACTGCTACTACTACTGTTGGCATGGTGTGCCCCATGCCAGAAGTGCCGTTGATCGTACTCCCTGGTTTGACCACTGATGGGTGGTCCAACACCTGATCTGCATTTAGATTTTGATTCCTCGGATTTTGCCATGCAAGATCGAGCTTTGAATTGCTCGATTTGAGTGAGTATTCAGAAAGTTAGCCGAGCCCGGAGTTCAGATGTTGGGCGGGTGGAATCTGGTACCTGCCATGGGTGGCGAGATAATGCCGAGCAGCAAGGGCTCCTCGGCATGGATGAAGAGCAAGGGGATCGCGTGGCAGATAACCACCCCACATTCTTCGCAGCAGAATGGCGTCATCGAGAGGGTGAACCGCACCATCCTCAACATGGTCAAGTCCATGTTGAGCAATGCCGGCCTCGCGCACCGGTATTGGGACAAGGCAGCACGGACTGCAGTGTACATCATGAACATGGCACTCACGAAGCCACTAAAAGACGCGCAATTCAAGGTGTGGAAGATGCCACAAGAGGTGTGGAGCGGGAGGAAGCCAACTGTGGCTCACCTCCGCACGTTTGGCTACGTTGCACATGCTGTTGTGCAGGTATGGGAGGGGTGGAGCAAGCTGGACCCGCGGACTCGCTGATGCATATTCATTGGGTACAAGAGCGGGAGCAAGGCGTACCGGCTCTTCGACTTACGGAGGCAGCAGATCATGAAGAGTGAGGACGTCACGTTAAACAAGGACAGCCATTGGACGGACAAGGAAGTAGGTCTCTCCAATTGGCTGCCACTCCTCGAGGGGGAGACACAGGAGGATGCAAAAGAGGGTGACGTCCTAGCAACTCCAACCGGTTGGAACCATCCGGGAGATAGGGGGGCGGCTGATTTGCATTCAGCTGAGTTGGACAATGAGTCCAAAGTGCTGGCAGCAGTGGAGCTGAATGTGGAGACGGGGAGTGAGCCCGCATCTCCACGGTCCCTGAGAGAGGGGGAGCAGGCCAGCGGTGCGAGTGGAGTCTCAAGAGGGCAACAACAGCTATGGCAGGAGCAGCACCAGCAGCCTCAACAGCAGCAGTCTCAAAGAAGCGGACACACAAGGAGGATGACGAAACAATACAATGTCGCGAAGGGCATCTGCATTGGATTCGCTAGAGTATTCTTTGCGCAAGAGGAGCCCGAGACCATCAAGGAGGCATTGCAAAAGAAGGATGGGGCTGACTACGAGGGAGCTATAGAATCTGAGCTTGCCTCCCATGAAGAGAATGGTACTTGGAAACTGATCGACAGGCCGGATGGCCCAAAACTTATCGGCTCCAAGTGGATCTTCAAGAAGAAGCTCACCAAGGATGGGAAGATGGAGCAGTACAAGGCATGGCTGGTTGCAAAGGGGTACGCCCAGTGGAAGGGTGAACAGTAAGATGAGACCTTTGTACCGGTGGCAAAACTCGCCTCCATCCGCTCCATCCTCTCGGTGGCTACGGCCCGGGACTACGAAGTTCACCAAATGGACGTGAAAACCGGATTCCTCATCAACAACCTGGACAAGGAGGCCCTCATGGAGGTGCCACAGGGGGTGGACACGCCGCCGGGGATGGTTTGTAGGCTTTGCAAGGTAGTCTATAGGTTGAAGCCAGCGCCACTCGTGTGGTACCTGAAAATGAACAGCTTCATGGCCGAGCTTAGCTTCAAACACTGCGAAGTGGATCAGAGTGTGTACGTGCGGAAGCAGACGGGGTTGCACCACACTGTGGTTCTTTACGTGAATGATCTCATCCTCGTATCATCGGACATGGAGGAATTGGTGAACCTAAAGTAGCAGCTAGGCAATCGGTTCAAAATGACCGACATAGACGAGCTCGAGTACTACCTCGGCGTTGCCATTAGGAGGGACCACAAGGCACTCACGCTGGAAATGGGACAGGCAAAGTACGTGCAAGAGGTGCTCCGTTGTTACAACATGGAAGAGCGCAACCCCTTCGGCACACCCATGAACACCACATGTAAGCTGAGCTCGAGCATGGGGCCGAGCACCGATGAGGAGAAGGAGGAGATGGCAGGTGTGCCACACTAGTCCGTGGTGGGGAGCATCATGTACGCCATAGTGGTGACAAGACACGACCTGGCCTTCGCAGAGGGCCAAGTTAGCCGCTACATTGCTGACCCCGGGCCGTTGCATTGGCAAGCAGTGAAGCAGATCCTCCGCCATCTCAAGGCAACAAAACAGTCGGGGCTCATGTTTGGAGGGGGAGCGCATGACGACTTTCTTGAATTGGTCGGCTAATCTGATGCCAACTGGAATGGTGATGTGGACAAAAGAAAATCAACATCGCAGTATGTGTTTGTGCTTGGTGGTGCAGGAGTTTCCATGGGCAAACATGAAGCAGGACTTTGTCGCACTGTCTAGCACCAAAGCGGAGTACAGTGTGCTCGCGGAAGCTGCAAAGGAGGCGGTGTGGCTATGACGACTGCTAAAGGAGATTGGGGTGCCACAAAGGAAGCCAACGGTACTCAATGTAGACAACATGAGTGCCATCAGCCTCACCTTGAATCCTGTGTTGCACAAGAGCACCAAGTGCATTGAGATCCGGCATCACTATGTTGAATGTTTTTGCCCGTTGTTCAGTGTTGTAGGACGGATCTGGAATACTCTTCCCCTTGTGAAGGTATGACTCCTAGATCTGTTGTAGTGTGACTCAACTATGCTCTATCTGTTGTGAGATATGACCAGTGAGAACACCATGTGGGTGAGTGGTTACCTTGGCCATTCTATTGATTTGGCAAAGGGAGAGGTCATGAGTTTGATCCTGGTCCCATGCACATCTTGTTTGCTGTGGAAACTTCCAAGAAAGAAAGTTCGTAGCTTCTTGGATGCTACATGGTTGGTCTGTCACCTTGACACTAGGATGCTTATGTGTCAATCCCACAGTGCAAGTCTATTGGTGATATGGCTGGTTCAAGTCACTTCCAAGGAATGTGCTCTTGAGTTCAAGGACAAGGCAGCCAGCTATAAAAGGACTTGTCTTGCATGCTGATCAATCAACCCTTGCTTGATGCTCTCTTGCGTATTGACTACTTGAGCTCTTCTTGAGATGTATTACTAAGGCATTAGTACTCTTGAAGGTGAAGTGTATGCCTGGTTAAGTTTGGGGTGCATGACACATGTCAACAAAGGAAGAAGGCCTAAAACCTTTATGAGCATTTCGGTTTTGTGGCTTCTCTGCCAGAGGTGGTTAGCTCAGTGGCTAACAAAGGGTTATGGGCCCACTCCTTTGGTTAGGGAAGTTTCATGCACGCAACCGCTAAGGTCACAAGTAGTGAGAGCGCCTTTGCTTTCACCCAACTTCTCTGTTTGAAGGGCAACATCAACAGGAGGGGCATGCAACACATCTGCACCTTTCTACCTTGGGATCTGACATCAGCCTACATTAGCCTATATCTGCTTGCAACGACCAACGTGAACGGGGGAAGTAGTTGCCTCTTCTCACCAACAGCCTTCAGCGACCTCAAACACGGGTTCATTGGCATCAACAACAGGTCCAGCAGCTGTAGCAGTTGTAGTTGTAGGGATGGCAGGGACAGGGGAACCAGGGAATCATTCGCCCATCCTCAAGTTTGATAGAGAGGGGTTTGCACTCTGGAAGTGGCAGTTTGAGATCATCATGGATGACAGAGATCTACTAGGATATTTTGACGAAACTATCCCAACACCAAAGGAGGAGGGTGCTGACCTTGTGGCATGGGTCAAGCTCAACAAGAAGGCTCTTGCCATTCTTGTGTCCTCCATACAACCCTCAGTCCTTTCACACATCAGCGGTTGTACAGTGGCACCCGCAGCATACGCCAAACTCGGCGAGGTGTTTCAGTCCTCTTCACTTGCCAACCATCTCTTCATTCTACAAAACCTCATCAGCATAAGGCTTGGTGAAGGGGAGGATGTCTCTGCCTTTATACAAAAGTTTGAGACGCTCTTGCAACAAGCCACCGGCATGGGGTGGGACTTGAAATCCGACATGCAGGCCACGATTTTTCTGATGACGCTGCCAAAAAGTTGGGGCGCCTTGATAACGGTGTTTGGAGGCTGGACTGAAGGTCTAGTTTCCTACACCATAGTCTCTGAGTATGTGCGGAATGAAGCCATGCGTCGTAGCAACAGTGAAGCAAACATGCCTGTCTTTGCCTCACAGAGCAACGGCACCTTCCGCAATACCTCCTCCTCCGGGTATAAGGGAAACAACAGCACTAGGGGAAGGGGTGCATAGCGCCAAGGAAACTGCCATGAATGTGGCAAGGCTGGACACTGGGCTCGAGAGTGTCATGCACCCAAGAGAGAGGGAGGAGACGGGGATGAATGGCGAGGGGGAAATGGTGGGAAGGATCCCACACGCTTGGTAGCTGAGTGTGCCTCCAACAAAGGGAGGGCGATACTCAGGCTAGGAGCTTACGGCCTTGACTCGGGCACAAACGAGCACACCACTTACGAGAAGAGAGACTTCATCTCTCTTGCTCCATGCAACAAGAACTTCAGAGTTGCCAACGGCAAGGTTGAGGCAGCTGAGGGGATTGGTGACAAGCTGGTCACAGTGGGTGTCAACGGTGGAGATTCTGACCTCAAGCTAGAGGGGGTGGTCTACTTTTCCTCCTTCACAGCCAACCTTCTCTCCGTCTCTAAGGTAACTAACCATGGCATGATAGTGGTCTTTACAGAGAAGGATGCGGTGATAGTCCCTACCAAGGACACCAACATCTCCTACTCTGCCAAGAAGGTTGCAGCACAAGTTCCTCGCGTTGATGGACTCTACGTCATTTAGACCAAAACAACAACATCAACGGCTGAATCTTCGATCGAGAGTGATGATAAGGAGATCAGCGATGTAGATTCAAATGAGGAAGGACATGTTGGATTAGTGGAAGCAGTGGCAGCAGACGATTTAGAAACAAAACCGCAAGCAAATACAACAACCAGGGCTGTTCATTCTAACCTATGCACATCCTCCAAGAACCTGTGGCACAGACGCTTTGGGCATGTGGCTCATCTCACATTGGAGCTCATGGCAAAGCATGAGCTAGTGCATGGGATGGAGCTAGGTGATGAGGCGGAGGGAGCCAGGATCATGTGTGAGCCATGCCTTCAAGGCAATGCGAAAAGGAAACCCTTCAAGAGGAATGGCACACGTGCTCTTGTACCCCTTGACCTCGTGTACTCTGACGTGTGCGGTCCCTTTTGCATACCGTCAAATGGAGGCAACACATATTTCCTCACATACATTGATGACAACAGTTGCAAGCTGTGGATGTACTTTCTCAAAAAGAAAAGCGAGGTCAACAGGAATCTGTAAGCTTTTGTCGCTATGGTTGAGCGACAGAGGGGAAAGAAGGTGAAGGCATTCAAGATGGACAACGGGGGAGAGTACAAAGCCTGCAGGGAGTAGCTCAAGTTGCAGGGTATTGAACACCAGAAAACTACGCCCTACTCATCTAAAAGCAACGGCGTAGCAGAGGGGATGAACCATACGCTCCTAGGCATGACAAGGTGCATGCTCTTTGACGCCAAGCTACCTCCTAGGTTCTGGGCTGAAGCAGCACGTACGGCTACCTACCTTGTGAACCTCACACCTGCAGCAACTCTGCGAAGGAGAGGCAAGAAGAAGCAGACACAGCAGCTGAAGACGCATCAAGAAGCATGGTCAGGTAGGAAGCCGGACGCCTCCCATCTAAAGGTTTTTGGTTGCACCGGGTTTGCCAAGGTCCAGGCCGGGGAGGGCCCTGGAAAGCTCTATGCAAGAGCACGAAAGTACATTTTCATCGGTCATGACACCGCCCACAAAGCTTATTGACTGTGGAACCAAGGAGCCAAGAAGGCCATCCGCAGCAAAGATGTGGATTTCCACGAAAGGTCTGTGAGTAAGGGAGAGCATCTCGAACTCAAGAACGCTCCAAAACAGGGAGAGTGGCTCATTCTCCTTGAAGAGGGAGACAAAGCACCAGCACAATGGCATGGGATAGGTGCTGCAACAGGGAGAGGAGCTCATGAAGATGACTCGGAGGAATCAGCCTCTGATTCCGACGTATCTGATCCTCCGGAACATGAGGAGGATGCCTCTTCCATCATCAACGATGAACCAAACCTCCAGCCTCCACATCAACAGCACCAGCCAGTAGGTTCAAGGAGCAGTTCACGCCTCAAAGTACTTCGGCAGCACTACGACGCAGATAGGGGTGAATGGATACGCTTCAACTATTCATTCTTGGTTCAAGAGGAGCCAAGGTCTGTTGTAGAGGCACTCACTCTGCCTGACAAAGCAAAGTGGGACGAATCAATTTGCATTAAACTCAGCTCCATGGAAGAGAATGGGACATGGGTGCTGGTGGACAGACCTGCTGTGGCTCACGTTGTGGGGTCCAAGTGGGTGCTGAAGTTAAAAAGGAAACAAGATGGCAAGATAGACAAGTACAAGGCACGGGTGGTAGCAAAGGGGTTCTCCCAACGGCCTGGCGCAGAGTACGATGAGATCTTTGCTCCAGTTGTGACGTTTGCCTCCATCTGGTCAATGCTCGCCATTGCTGCTGCCAAGAACATGGAGGTCCACCAGATGGATGTCAAGACACCCTTCCTTTACGGAAAACTTGACAAGGAGGATGGAGGTTTTGGAGGGGGTTGATGCTCATAAGGGCAAGGTGTGCAGATTGATGAAGGCACTCTATGGGCTAAAACAAGCGCGAAGACTTAAGTACCAGGAGATGGACACGTTCATGGCCAAGGATTCCATCATGAACTTCGACAATGACCATAGCATGTATGTGTATGAGAGTGACAAAGGGACTATGTTGGTCGCCTTGTATGTTGATGACCTCATTCTATGCTCTTCTTCAACGCAGCTACTAGACAATCTCAAGGGGCAGCTGAGTAGCAGATTCGAGATGAAGGACATGAGTCCTCTTGACTTCTATCTTGGAATTGCCATCAAGCGCGACAGAGCAGCAGGTACCATGAGCCTGAACCAGACAGAATACATCGACTCCATCCTCAACGATATGACATGGCAGATTGCAAACCCGCCAGCACACCCATGTGCTCGGAGTGCAAACACTCCACCTCCATGTCCCCATCCAACGAAGCGGAGAAAACTGACATGCTGGGTATCCCATATCAGTTTGCAGTGGGCAGTCTGATGTATGCCATGGTCGCCACCCGACCAGATAGAGCCCATGATGTTGGGCAGGTGAGCCGGTTTGTGGCCAATCCCAGTCCACGTCACTGGCAGGACGTGAAGCGCATCATGCGCTACCTTCAGGGGACGTGTCACGTGGGGCTCCAATTTGGAGGCATCGCTGGATCTGCGTCACTCCGTCTCATGTGCTACACCGATGCTGATTGGGGAGGGATTATCGACGACAGAAAATCTACCTCCGCCTTTGTGTGTATGTTGAATGGAGGTGCAGTCAATTGGGCAAGTCGCAAGCATGCATGTGTCTCTCTATCAACAGCTGAAGGTGAGTACTTCGCCTTGGCTGATGTGTGTAAAGAGATGCGATGGCTACAAAGCTTGCTATCTGAGATGAAGGCACTACAGGCAACGATGATGGTCATCAAGATTGAAAAAATGAGCGCCATTGACATGTCAAAGAACCCTGTCCTGTCCAGGCGCACAAAACACATCGAGATCCGCTACCACTATGCTTGAGACTTGGTCTAGAAGCAGACAGTGGAGCTGGAGTATGTCGGTACCAAGCTGAACTGGGCTGACATGCTTACAAAGCCACTGGACAAGGATCTCCACCGGGCGGGCAGGCAAGGTATCGACATGGTCAACGCAAGTGATGACGAATGATTATGGTCACTGACGCAAGGTGGAAGGGAGAGATTTGTTGAATGTTTTTGCCCCTTGTTCAGTGTTGTAGGAAGGATCAGGAATGCTATTCCCCTTGTGGAGGTATGACCCTTAGATCCGTTGTAGTGTGACTTGACTATGTTGTGTCTCTTGTGAGATATGACCTGTGAATACACCATGTGGGTGAGTAGTTACCTTGGTCATTTTGTTCATTTGGCCGAGTGAGAGGTAATGAGTTTGATCATGGCCCCATGAAAATCTTGTTTGCTGTGGAAGTTTCCAAGAAAGAAAGTCCATAACTTCTTGAATGCTACATGGTTGGTCTGTCACCTTGACACTAGGATGCTTATGTGTCAAGCCCGTAGTGCAAGTCTATTGGTGAGGTGGCTGGCTCAGGCCACATCCCACAAATATGCTTTTCAGTTCTAGGACTGGACAGACAGCTATAAAAGGAATTGTCTTGCATGCTGATCAATCAACCCTTGCATGATAATCTCTTGCGTACTGACGACTTGAGCTCTTCTTGAGATGTAATTCTAAGGCGTTAATACTCTTGAAGGTGCAGTGTATGCCTGATTAATTTTTAGGTGCATGACACATGTCAACAAAGGAAGAAGGCCTAAAAACCTTTGTGAGCTTTGTGGTTTTGCGGCTTCTCTGCCAGAGGTGGTTAGCTCAGTAGCTAACACACTACGCGCTGGACTTGATGGCGAAGGGAGATGCGGCCAGTGTGCATTGTGGCACTAAGCGCATTCTCGCTGATGCCATCATCAAGGCACAGCCCAAAGACAGGCATGATGCAAGATGCATGGAGCTTGGTCTGCTCTCTGAGATTTAAACGACTACAGGTTCTTAGGACAGGGCATCAAGGCTGCGACGCAAGGGGGAGATTGTTGACGTGGTGTGCCTCTTGCCATGAGTGCCGTTGATCGTACTCCCTGGTTCGACTACTGATGAGTTTTGGAAAACCTGATCTGACTTTAGATTTGGATTCCTTGGATGTTTTCATGCAAGATCGAGCTTTGAATTGCTCGATTTGAGTGAGTGTTCAGAAAGTTAGCCTGGCCCGAAGTTTGGGTGTTGGGCGGTTGGAATCTTGTACCCTCCATGGGTGGCGGGATAATCCTCCGCCAGTGATCTGAGCACGTTGACAACGAGTTCCAAATGCACCATGGCCATGAATGAAGAAACCAGTGGGACCTCCTTGGCCAAGGTGAGCTTCTCCGTGACTTCAGGGTGAGGAAAGGCGCTCCTACGGGTCATTGTCGAAGCGCGTCCCGTTGCCTATCGTGCAGGGCAACATGGGCGACTCCACCAAGGGTTACTTTGACGGCAGTAGCAGGGGCTCTACTACTCCGATTTGGGTGTGCTTGAATGCGTTGGAAAGATTAGATCACAAGCTATGCAAACCTGATGTAGTATTACTATGGTAATTAACGAATACGTGTTTTTATTCAGTTCTATTGAATGCAACGTGTTCTGTCCACTCCTACACCTGAACCTTGTGCTCCACACTCTTCAACTTTGATGTCCATTGGCTGCCCCAAACATCGGTAGTATGCATCACCAAGAACTAGGCATCCTTGAGGGTGCCTCTACACCCACTAGTGCCAAATACTGCTGCTTTGGTCGCTGCTTCTGATACAACTATAGTGGAAGGTGTCATCAAGCTGGGGTTCATTCCAACCAGCAACCAAGTCACTGATTTCTGCACCAAGCCAGTGACCCGGGAGAATCAGTGTTTATGCATGAAGGCATTTGGACTCAGCCCACTCTGAGTACGACAAAGTGGGAGATTGCTAGAAATGGGGTCAACCGGCTCAATCACAGGTCCACAGGATCAGGCATGGAGAAAATACCAAATGCCTACTCCGATCATCAATCCAACTTCACCACGTGAATAATGCGGTGGTAAATTGTCTACGGTCCAAGTTTTCGGCCGATCCAATGGTCGGATGGGGAGAAATAAATTCTGGGTCTGAATCTGTGCGAGGGGCCCATGCCTTTGTCTCAAAATGGAATAAGGACAAGAGGTCCAGGGTCAAGACCAGGTAAAGACCATATCCAAAAAGGCCCTTGGTAATAGTCTTGCCTTGGCAGATTGTGCTGACTAGGATAGATGGATGTGGCCTTACTTTTTAGGTGATGTGTGATCCTCTTGGTGGTTTGATGTGCTAGCCATGGACACATGGCAATTTCCCACGTGATTGTGGGTGAGGTGACCATTAGGAGTGTGACATGGGAGCATGCTCTAGCTCTCTAAGTCATGTGTGAGTGGCCAGCCTGATTGCTAGGCTGATGGCCTCTCTTGTGTGAGCTTCTGGTGTGGTATGAGTGAGACTTGGCCTCCATGGTCAAGGAGTGTGGTTTGTAAGAAGGCAGATATGCCCATGCTCTTACTAATTATGTACTGCCTTGTTTTGAGTGATGTAACAAGTATTCAAGAGTGCATCCCATTCCTTTCCATGCCCAATTGGTTGCTGTTCCATTGCTACCCCTCTTTCCAAGATCCAACACTTAGTATCAGAGCTAGGTTTTGCCAGTTTCAGACAACGCAGGCCGTCACATTGACTCCAGATCAAACCTGCATAAAATTTTACAATTGACCACTGCATCGTCAAGTTCACGAGACAAGCTTTCCATCAAGGCCAAGATCGCGAAGATCCATCAGTCGGATTGTGAGTTATGCCCAAAACAAGGTCGGCCTGTGCAACTTCCTTCTGTTGGAGTAAGACAGTTGCCTTGTGCTGGCCATAAATCCCTTGTTTCTTTGTCAAAATTTGAGAGCGGCTTATGAAAATTGTATTACTTTTTCCTAAGCTTTTCAGTGGTGCAATTTTTTATGTGTTCCATCGGTACGTTTATGAGAAACGCCGTTTACAAAGTCGCTGGTCTTAGCGGTAGTAGGGGCAGCAGCATACCCAGTTTTCAAGAGGACAGATCTCCTAAAATCCCCCGATGATGACCCTGTTTAAGGTGTCTATCTGAAAATTTTTTAGCTGCATTTTCCAGTGGTAGGATCAGTTCTTCATACTTCCCAGTCTGCTGGTCTCCACAGTCAGGTAGTTTTCTAGCAAAAGCAGCAGCAGAAGCAAGGGTAGCGCCGCCGTCCAAGGACAGCGCTGAGCATGACCAAAGCTCAAATGGCAGCAGCAGCCGTTGTGACAGCTGCCCAGCCTCTTGAGAGGCTGGAAGGAAGTGCCAAATTTGCCTTCTGGAAGATCCACACCCGTCTTTTCTTGGAGGAGCGGGGCTTGTGGAAGGTGGTAAGCGGCAAAGAGCCAGCTCCAGTTCCGCAAGCAGTGGGCACCACCGCAACGTAGGTGGTGGCAGGGAAGACGCCACAGATGGGTGCAGCCGGTGCAGGTTCATCTGCAGTTGCAGCATCAGCGTCTGAGGATTGGAGGAAGAAGGACAGGCAGGCCTACACGCTGCTTGTCAACATCATCTCCAACCCGCATCTCGAGAACATGAGCCAGACAGCAACGGCAAAGGAGAGGTGGGAGGCATTGCGCAAGAAGTATGAGAGTAAGGATCCAGCCTTCCTCATACTCTTGGAGAAGAAGATGATGACATTGAGGATGTAGAGTGGTGAGGGAATAGAGGCGTACCTAGACAGGGCCAAGGACCTTACTAAGCAGCTGAAAGCAGCTGGGAACCCTGTTGAGGAGACTCGCTTCATCCTCCGCTTGCTGAGGGGTCTCCCCTAGAGCTACGACACGGTGTAGGAAACACTGGAGTGCCATCCTAGTCTCGACCTTGACTTCATCTGCACTCACTTGGTGCAGGTAGAGCTACGCCGCAACACAGTCAAGCCCAACGATGGTAGCAGCGGGACAGAAGCAACTTTTGTGGTCATGGGTAACCGCAACCAGCAGCAGCAGAGAGGCAAGAAGAAAGGCAAGTGTCACTACTGTCAGAAAGAGGGGCACTACAAGAAAGAGTGCTTCAAGTTCAAGAGGGACCAGAAGAAGCAGTAGCAACAGTAGCAAAAGCAGCAGTCTCCACAATAGGAGCAACAACAGTCACACCAGCGTCAGCAACAATAGCAGCAGACACAGCAGCGACAGCAGTAGCAGCAGTAGAACCAGGCTAGAGTGCACCACTTTGGCAACATGAACGTGGCCAAGGAGGGGTGCGACCACCTTTTTATGGCAAAGTCCGACATGCCGCAGGTGGAGAAAGCAGACCTGGCAGAGTATAAGGACTCAGGGTGTACCAAGAGTTTGATGCACCACAAGAAGTGGTTCTCGTAGTTGCTGTAAATCCTCCCTCGACCTATTTCTTTGGGTGATGATCAGGTGGTGTATGCTGAGGAGATTGGGATTGTGGAGTTGTGGCTAGAGACCCCGCGTGGCATGGAAGTGGGAGTGTTCCACGGAGTGCTGTATGTACCTAATGCTGCATTCATCCTCCTCTCAGTCTCCTCTCTCACTAACACAGGGCTACGTGTCATCTTTGACAACGACTACGGCTACATCCTCAATAAATCCACGGGGGAGGAGCTGGCCAGGATGGTGAAGGAGGGTGACATGTACAGGCTGCTTGGGGTGACCAAGGTCCCGCGTGAACAGAGCCTTGCAGCAGTGGTGCAGGCCACAAATGGCAAAATCTGGCATGCGCGCTACAGCCACATTGGCATGCGCACTCTGTAGTAGCTGCAGACGAAGCAGATGGTGCGCAATCTGCCAACCATCTCCAACTTCCAGGCACGGTTGTGCATTGGCTGTTTGGAGGGGAAGCAGCACCGTGATGCATTCTCTTGAGCAAGAGACCATGCAAAAGAGCTGTTGGAGCTGGTCCACACAGACTTGTGTGGCCCCATGCAGACCCAAAGCTTTGGAGACTCTTGGTACTCACATTCATCAATGATTTCAGCCATTTCATTGCTGTGTACTTCCTTGCCTCCAAGGACCAATGCTTTGACAGGTTCAAGGAGTTCAAGGCGATGGTAGAAAACCAGACCGGGAAGAAGATGAAGGCGTTGCGCAATGACCGTGGTGGCGAGTACCTGAGCAAGGTGTTCTAGGCCTACCTTGCAAGAGAAGGCATCAAGCCACAGTGCACCGTACCATACTTGCCACAGTAGAATGGTGTAGCAGAACGCACCAACCGGACTATTGTGGAGTCAGCGCACTCCATGCTGCACGCAGCCCGGCTAGCCTACGACTTCTGGACTGAAGCTGTGAGCATGCTGGTTTACATCAAGAACCGTAGCCCAACAAAGGCGCTAGAGCAGATGACGCTGTACGAGGCGTGGTTTGACAAGAAGTCGAGCGTGGGCCACCTTCGCGCCTTTGGCAGCGTGGGGCACATGCACGTTCCTAAGGAGAAACGACAGAAGCATGATGCCAAGAGCGCGCAGATGCTGATGATTGGCTACAACGTGGCAAGAAAGGCATGTCATCTCTATGAGAGGGATACGGGCCACGTCATCATCTCCAGGGACGTCATCTTTGATGAAATCAATGTCATCGGCAACAATATCGTTTGTGAGGAGGCAGCAAAACTAGCAACTGACAAAGAAGTCGGAGCAAGTGATCGAGTCCTCCTCTCCCCTGACCCTTCCTCAACCGTGACAGTGGGAGAAGTACCCTACTATCCCATGTCTGATACAGCATATACAGTGGCCTCATCAGCAATAGCAGAGGACGTGGAAGGGGGAGCACCAGCAGCAGAGGCATCAGTTGTGCCAACAGCACCACACCAGCCACCCGTCAACGCACTAGCTCCAGGTCGCAGGTACCCTCTTAGGGTGCGATACAAGCCTGGGGAACGTGCTAACTTCTAGATGCTACAGAAGCTGGAGCAAATGAACATGGCAGTTGTAGCAGGTTCAAATGAGGCACGGACCTACAAGGAGGAAATGGCAGCACAAGACGCAGCAGATTGGGCGCACGCAGTGTAGCAAGAGATTCAGTCACAGCTAGACAATGGCATGTGGGAGCTGACTAAGCGTCCATCCAAATGTCAGGTCATCAAATGCAAGTGGGTGTTTAAGAAGAAACGGGGAGCAGATGGTAGCCTCGAGAAGTACAAGGCAAGGCTGGTCATGAGGGATACTTACAGCAGGAGGGCAT
Organism: Penium margaritaceum; assembly: GCA_023375785.1. NCBI lineage: Eukaryota > Viridiplantae > Streptophyta > Zygnematophyceae > Desmidiales > Peniaceae > Penium > Penium margaritaceum. The sequence goes on from SZWC01000521.1 coordinate 218,659, forward strand.
CGATTACACAGAAACTTCTGCCCCTTCTGGCAAGTTTGTCTCTGTGCACACGCCCCTTTCCTATGCAGCAGTAGAGGAATTCAAAGTCCACCACATGGAGGTCAAGATGGCGTTCCTGAACTGTGACCTGGACGAGGAGATTTACATGGAACAGCTAGAGGGGTTTGTCGTGGATGGCCAGGAGCACCTGGTGTGCAAGCTGCAGAAGTCGCTGTATGGCCTCAAACAGGCGTCGCATGCTTGGAACTAGAAGTTGGATGCAACGCGGCAGTACATGGGGTTTGAGCGCAGCGTGTGAGACCATAGTGTCTACCGCTGGCAGCATGAGCATAAAATCCTGATCATCATTGTCTATGTTGATGACATGCTCCTCCTCTCCAACAGCATGTCTGCATTACGGGAGTTCAATGCATCCATGTAGGAGCCCTTCCAGATGTCGGACCTTGGAGAGGCCTCTTACTATTGGCCTGAGGGTGAGTGTGCACCCTGGAGGGTCCCTAGCAGTGGCTGTTTCACACCACCAACTGTTTTTGGAGAGACTAAAACTGTGGAGGCAACTGGTTCCAACGATGGCAGACAACTCGTCAGAGAGTGAGGCAATAGATTTGGCCTCAAATGGATGGGAATTAACAATTTTTATCAAGGCTCACAAGAAGTGGCATTTTATAGCCACTGATGTAAGCTTTCCAGAACACCAAAGCATGTCAGATTTGAAGCTTCCTAGCAGATTCTATGGCTTCGAGAGTATCTTTTGGTAGGCTGTCCTTTTCCCACCTAGGAAGACATCCCTTCCCTCCTCTAGAAGCTTCTGTCCCTTCCTAGATTCCTCAGCTTGCTTCTAGTAGGAGGGAAGGTGTCCAGAAGTCCAAGACACCTCTAGATGCCTTGTAGGACAAGTCACCCCTTCTAGAAGGTGTGCCACCTTCCTGGACCCTCACCTGGCCTTCCAGAAACTCAAGGAGGAATTCTAGAGGTTGAGCTAGCTTCCTAGCATCTGTTTTCCACCTCCCTTGAGGCAGGGTAGAATTTCATCTTGTGGGACTTGAACCCGGGCCCCTGCCTCTAGAGGTGGATACCATTAACCACTAAGCCACTAAGGTTTGTCTTTTTGGTGTTCATTTTTGGAGTCACTCCTGCCATGGTGAGGAGCATCACTCCAACAATCTCCCCCTTGCGCATCACCCATGGCAGTTGTCCATGCTCAACCTGCAACTGAAGAGCCTTTTTCCTCATGGGAGGCGAGCTCATACTTTATTGCTCCCTCCCACTCAGCCCCATCCTTCTTGTGCAGTGCCTCCCTGAGGCTCCTCTTGCGCAAACCCAGTCCAAATACCCTTGTCGGCATGGTATCTTTTTGTCCTTCTTCGCACACGGCTGCTCATGCGGGGCTGTTGAGGCGGTTGTTGTTGTGACTGTCCCCTTTCGGCGCCATCCTCTCCAAGCGCCTGCTCCCCCTCTCTTGGAGACCTTGGAGACATCTGTCGACTCCCCGCCTCCATGTTCATCTCCGGTGCTTCGGATTCCTCATCCAAACTGGCCGGAATAAAGTCTGCCGCTCGCCCATCCCTCAGGCAATGCTCTCTGATTGGTGGTGATGCGAGGATGTCACCCTCATTCACGTCCTCCGGCGTCTCCTCCTCAAGGAGTGGCATCCACTCCCCCCTCTTGGAGAGACCTGCCTCCTTGTCTGTCCATCGGCTTTTCTCGTTGAACGTGACGTCGCGAATCCGCACAATCTGCTGCCTCCTTGGGTCAAAGAGCCGATACGCCTTGCTTCCGCTCTCATATCCAAGGAAAATACACCGGCGGGTACGCGGGTCCAGCTTGCTCCGTCCCTCACGTGCCTGCACAATTGCATGTGCAACAAAACCAAACGTGTGGAGGTGACCCACCGCCAGCTTCCTCCCGCTCCACACTTCTTGTAGCGTCTTCCACGCATTGCTCTCCTTGTCCTTAAGCGGCTTGGTCGGCATGAGATTCATGATGTACGCTGTTGTCCTTGCCGCCTCCGCCCAATACCATTGTGTAAGGCCGGCGTCGCTCAACATGGATCGCACCATGTTAAGGATTGTGCGATTCGCTCTCTCTGCGACGCCATTCTATTGTGGGGAGTGTGGAGTTGTTTTCTGCCACTCAATCCTCTTGCTCTTCATCCACCTAGGGCACCACGCATATTCACCGCCATTGTCACTTCGGAACGCCTTCACCTTCAACTCTGTTTGCCGCTCCACATCAGCCACAAACTCTTGCATGCACGCAAGGACCTCACTCTTCCGCTTCATTGGGTAGAGGTAGAGTTTCCGGCTATGGTCATCGATGAAGGTGAGGAAGTAGCAAGCTCCGCCGATGGAGCTCTCAAGCGGTCCACACACATCTGTGTGTACCACGGCCAGTTTTGCCGATGCACGCGTCCCCTTGGCGACAAACGGCTGCCGAGTTGATTTGCCAATGATGCATGGCTCACACACGGTCTCCTTGGTTCCATCAAGGCCGCTGATTTGGAGACCCCGCACCACTTCCCTCTTAGCCATCTCCTTCACTGT
>SZWC01000521.1:241563-256116 GCA_023375785.1 Penium margaritaceum
CCCATTCAAACTACTCATAAGCCAGGTACTCAAACAGTTATAAACCCTGTCTTTGGACCATACTTGAGGGACTCTAGGAAGTTGCAAGATGTACACTAGTGTAAATTTCGTGACTTCTACCACATACACCTCCTCGTACACTTACCTCCTACACTCGGGGGGAAGGGGGAGAGGGGGAGGGGAATGGACCAAGTGAAGTCAAGGGACCCGCCTCTCCATCCTTCCAAAACTAGAAAAGTGTATGAGGTGATTGTATGAGACAGAATATGTGGGAGGAGTATTGAAGAATCAACTAGTGTAGCCTTTTGAGAGAATTTCTACAAAGTCACAAGGTATACACTTGTGTAAATTTTGTGAATTCCGCCACATACACCCCCTCATACGCTCACCTCATATCCTTTGAGGGAGGGGGGGAGGGATGGACCGAGCGATGTCGGCGGACCCATCCTCCCCTCCCAAAAAAAGAAAAGTATATGAGGCAAGTGTATGAGACTGTCTATATGGGAAGGGGCACTCAAAAAGACACTTGTGTACTCTCGTGAGAGAATTTACAGGAAGTTGTGAGATGCACACTAGTGTACGTTTTGTGACTTCCACCACATACACCCCCTTGTACACTTAGGGTATGTTTGGGTGTCTCAGTGCTAGTGCCGGACTCGCAGATGACTGCTGATTGACCACTACCGACAGACAAACATGCGCTCCACGCGGCCATGTGCAACCGTGGCCGCGTCAATTGTTGACCGTGTTGACCGGCGGGCACCGTGCTAATGCGTCTCCCGCAGTCGCATTGCATTCGTTTTGCAAAAGCTGACTGAATCCGCCCGCCGGTGACATCAGATGGAGTATATGTTGGGGGGGAGGGCGTCCATTTGCCAATGCTCCGGCGGCGTGGAGCTGACTCAGCCAAGTCCGCCGGAATATCATCCTACTAGCGCCGCAATGTGCGCCTCGTCGATGGACAGCCAGATTCCTGTCCAGATGCCGACGACAAAGTCGTGTGGGTCTCAGGAACAATCAGAACACGTTTTTCGAGAAGAACAGCGATCAAACCCGCCCTTCCGTATTCGCATATGTCACCCAGAAATCATCAATTTTGTAAGTATTCAGAGGAACCGACACTCTCAAATTGTTCGGTAGCATGAACAAGGATTCAAGTAATTCTACATGCCAGAAATATGATAAAAAAAAGGAAAAATTCTCTTGCCAGCACATGGCCAAGGGGGTCGTCCTCACACGACTGCCAGCCATCCGCGTCATTTGCAAAACCACCATACCTTTCCGTTTTGCAAGCCCTTCCCAGCCCCTTCTTGCGAATTCACCACCAGTCACCAAGGCAAGGGTAAAACTCTCCTGTGCACTTAGTTTTGCTCACTGGTGGTCAGCAATGTTGCAGCAGATTTTACCTTTTTTGGCACTACATTTCAAAAAACGCATCGTACGGTGCCAGCAGAGTAGGGGATATGAGTGGACCCAAATCCTCCTCACCGGTAGTGAGACACAATTCCAAGAGGTTGCTAGGATGGCGTGGTCCTCTTTTCAGGAGCTTTGTGATATACTAGACGTGCGACTCCTTCTCATCAACACCGGAAAGGGTGTTTCGGTATGTGAGCAAGTTCTCATCTTCCTCTCCATCATTGCTCATGCCGACACCAATCGCAAAGTACCTTTCAACATAGTGGAGAGGCAATCCATCATGTTTTAAACGGTTTCTTGAAAGCCATCCTCAAAATCCAGAAGATCTACCTTTGTCTTCCCACCATTTGTGAGAGTGAATTCTTGGGCGGAGAGAGATACGCACAATGCCGGCGCCTTCAAGGGTTGTCTTGGAGCAGCCGACGGGGAACACATCCTTACAGTAGTACCTGAAGCAGAGCAGGGCCCTTGGAGGGATCAAAAGACCACAATATCACAGAATGTCATGGTTGCAGTTGGCCTTGATGGACGATTTCTGTTCATCTTCGCAGGTGTCCGCACATGATGTGAAAATGTTTCGGGATGCGCTCTCCAAAGGGTTCACCATACCAGAGGGTTGTTACAACTTGGTGGATTCAGGGTATCCCATGACATTTATTCCACCCTACAGGCAGGCGCGCTACCATTTGAAGGAATGGAAGAGGGGCCTTTGACGACCACAAACCCCCCAAGAACTATTCAATCGGAGGCACTTGGGAAAGAGGAGCATCGTCGAGTGGGCATTCACGGTCCTGAAAGGGAAGTTCAAGATCCTGGAGAAGATGGAGCGCTTTCCAGTGAAAGCACAATGTAACATAGTCTTTGCATGTGCTACTATCTACAACTTCATGATGGATCACGATGGCTTGTACTTGGGATCGGAAAGTTGTGACGATTTTATGGATGTAGTGCCTAATACTCCGTGTAGCATGGAAGAAGTGCCCATGTATATCCACGATGTCTATGGCATTCAGCTCACAACGCAACAACGTCGCGAGTTTGAGGATTAAAGGTGGGAGATTTCTAGGAAATTGTTCAATGCTTGGCCAAACAGGCCATATGATGCATCCGTTGAGTATACTCCACAGTGAAAGCTATATGAAAGCATGTTAACTTTGAGTACATCATTTCTCATTCTATGTTTTCTGTCCTACAATGTTGTTATCCGGGATGACCAAATCATGTTCCACCATCACTAGTAAACAATGTCAAACATGACTGTCCATGTGTCACATGGAGTGATGACCATGACTTGCCAATCATACACTTCACAACAGATACTGTGCCTGTGTAACACATCTCAACATTGGGTATGCTTGTTAAGTGTGCATATTTCCAATTCGGATTTCTTTTGCAGTGTCCAAATTTCCATATGAGAACTTTCTTGAAGTGTGAAGATTTCTTCATGTCAATTTTTGTACAGTGTGCTCATTACATTCCATTGTAGAGACGTACACCATTGGATAGCAAATCTGAGTTAGTGCACTAGAAGCCTCCTAAGCCACCCCCATCAGCATCAACATAATCCTCATCCCCACCCTCCCTTCCTGCCGTGGTCTCCATCGCATTCATGCCCAACAACACTGCAGCCAGGCTAGGACGTGACTGCAAGCATGCTAGTGCCTGACGTGGGTCACGTGCAAACATTGTCACAGCACGTGCAGCTATGGAGTCATCTGCAACCTCACGTTATAACTTCGCTATCGCCTTCTTCAGGACAGTGTTGTCATTATTGTCATCTTTTGCAACTTCAGCTAGGAGGACCCCGGAGTTGGGAAGCTTGGACAGGCCTTCTGCAATACTTGAGGAACCACTGGACCTGCGCCTGGTGCATCGACGCTCTTCTGGGGACAACAGAAGCCTCCTCCTTGTAGCGGACGTCGTAGGCTCTTGGAAATATATTTCTAAGGTGAAACAGAACATAAATCAATGAAAACCAACGTGTACTTGGAAAAACAAAGATACAACAAAGTGATGGCAAAGGATAATGCATGTGCCGTGAACAAGGAGAAAGAAATATGTATGTATTGGGAAAATAAACAACACCCCTGGCAAAGAGACTCAAGAAAGGGGCCAGCTTGGTTGGGGCGGACCTGGACGTCTTCATTGGCCTCCTTGTCTTCTTCATGAGGTTGGCTAGTCGCCACGTCGTCATCATCACCCTCTTCCTCTTCAGGTTTCACAAGAGAGGGTGTCGTCGCCGCCTCTACCCCTTCTTCTGCCTCATCAGCATCACCTCCCTCATTGTCACCTTCGGTTGCCCTTGCATTAGCCCCAAATGCTACAGAATTGGCAAAAACAATGTCACAAAGAGGGAGCAAGTCCCAGACCGTTGCAAAGTCCATGTCACTTGGGTTCCTTTTGAGGTGCGCAAGCCATACCTCAGAGCGAGGATATGGGGAGTCTGTCATCTCGTCCCACCCACCTCCTGTCGCAGCACGAAGGGCCTTGTAGCAACACCACTTTCCCATAATCTTGTTGCGACGGTCCTGCAGTTGTTGTGCTTTTGTTACCTTCTTTGTGCTCTTTGCAAAAAGAGCGTTGTACTCATCAACAATAGGCTTCCAGTCCTGTGGCTTCAACTTGGATTTCTCTGCAAAGTACTTGTGGGTGATGATTAGATGTGCTAGCTTCTCCACAAGGAAGCGGTCTTGTTCTCTGGTCAGCTGTGCTGCACTACCCTTCTCTTCCTTCACTTTCGCCATAGCTGAAGCTGGGGTGAAGGAGTTGGGTGGGATAGGCTGCTGGTTTGCCATGGAAAATGGCGTAGCATGGCTTGGTCGTTAGCGATTGCGAGGGCATGCTATTCTGGGTACTTGTGTATGGGAGGCGTCAAAGTTGGCAGCGTTCTCCTAAAAGGTCGCAAATGGCGACTTCTTGGAGAACCGAGACCCTTTCCTCGTTGAGGTCGCTAGAGCGCAGTGTTGGTGGTGAATATTGCGCCAGTTTCAGTAAAAAAAATGTTCATCGCACAGAGTGTGGAGGTCTATCAACCATTGGGAAAGCAATGTGACGTGCGATTGGAATTCCTCAAGAGTACCTGGCAATTTTCCTTCTTGTATTCCTGGTTTGCTACAAACGCCGGAAAAGAAGACGTGCAAAACCTTCTTTCCACCTACAATATTATGTTACATCGCCAGGCTGCAAAAGAATCGTGAGGACTGCATTTGTGGGGTCAAGTGCCACATGAGAACCTGCCAAGCTGCTGAAAATCAACTACCCGTGGTGACCTGGCGATGCAATGAAACTGCCCAAAACGTGGTCCATCCACAGTTGTGGTCCATCCAAACAGCACTCTTGGGGTGCAGTCGAAGTGGCGACCGCGAGTCCGCAGTCCACTGCGGCTGCGGACTGCTGATGCGGAGACATCCAAACATACCCTTACCTCATACACTCAGGGGAGAGGGAGGGAGGGGAGGGGGATGGACCAAGCGGAGTCGACAGAACCTTCTCCCCACCCCTCCAAAAAGCAAGAAAGTGTATGAGACAAGTGTATGAGACGGTGTTTGGAGAGGGTATTTACAATAGACTCTAGTGTACTCATGTGAGATATGTTCTAGGAAGTTGCGAGATGTACACTATTGTTATTTTTGCGAATTCCACCACATGCACGCCCTTCTAGACTTTCCTTGTACACTCTCGGGAGGGAAGGGGGAGGGGCTCCTTTGATCGAGTGTCCCGTACATGAGCGAAAGTGCCCCGTATATACATGAAAGTGTTTCATATACACTGAAAAGAGCCTAGAAGTCATTGTAGGAGGTCTGTTAAAACTTGTACGTAAACGAGACGATGCAAAAAACTCTTAACAGATGTATAATAGTCTAAACATCAAAAGCACTTTACTATCCTTGTAACCTTCTAGGAAGCTACCTTTCTGTGGAGGTACCTATACACCATCTAGCAGTGTATGAAAGGCTAATGATTAACGATATCTTGCACAGAGCACGTCCTACTCCAGAGGGAGTCCCTCCGACCCCAGGTATTGGCTTTGATGAGAACTTTCCTTGATGAGTGTGCATCTTTCAAACCATAGACTACAGAGTGAGCCATTCTTGGCATGGTGGCAAACTATGACGAAGAGTTCCACAAAAGGGATGTGATCAAATCCTTCCTCCATAAAATCTCTTGACAATGATATTTATATAGTTTCTAGCTTCCTAAGAAATCCCACCTCACTCCCATGGCATGTCCATGGGGCTTCGTTGTGCGCTAACACTCCTTGACTGCACGCATGAGCTGGTTTATGGGACTAATGGGATGTCCTCTATGCTTTATGCATGTGATAGCGACTGTAAGGGGTGTCGGTAGTCTAAGAAGGGACTTGTGGAGCACTCGAGAGAGTATGAGTGTGTGATGCTGTAGAAATCAATGGTCAAGAGGAGGCCATACATGGATCGAAACGTGAATTTCTAACATGGACACAGAACAAGTCCTCAGGAGTTTTTCCCGGCGTGCTCTGAGAACCCAATTGTTCACAGAATTTTAGGAAAGAGACTTCAAGTAAGGTGTGTGCTTTGGATTGCCACAAACCAAGTAGAATTCTGGCAGGATGCAAGTTGCAAACTCCAAAACACGTTTTAGTATGTGTCAAATGGAGCAGTAGAGCCGCTACAACAGCTGTCCAAGCATCCCTTGGTAGAGCCACACACAATGCCTCTAACACACAGAAAATGAGCAGGCACCTCACAGCATAATGGCTAAGAACCCCTTCCAGCCCAAACCTCATGAGCAGGCTTGGTATGGTCTTTGAGCCCCCCCCCCCCCCCCCCTCTCCCCCACCCCCCCACCCCAGGTCCCTCCCCTTGACCTTTTTGAGGTGACGTCAACAGAGGGGTTTGTCCAGCGGAGTGCCCTTTCATGTGATAGGCAGAGGCCAGGATTTGTTGTGGACTGGATGTAGGAGCTCCTGGATCCATCACCAGTCCATCTTTGGTGTTGGAGGAGCAGGCGGCGGATGATGCCCCGACAACACGATTGTGGGCGACAGGATTTTGGGATGCGTGGACGTGGTGAGTGTTAGCCACCTGGAGGTTGGGGATGGCAGGATGGATGTTGGCGTCGGGGGGGCGTTGGGACGCAAGGAAGTACACCTACACTTGGCACATAGAGGTAGTGAGCCCAGAGATGGTGGAGCTGTGGACAGGAAGAAAAAGGGCAATGAGGCGTCGAGGGCATTTCGGGCCCAGACACAGGCTGGAAGTTGTTTGCCCATCCATCAAAGCAGCACCCAATGCCCTAGGGTGGACCGAGCACGGTGCAGGAAGAGACATGGATGGTGCCCCTCCAGTTCTGTTCACAGCTGCAAGAGTCGAGGGATGCACTGAGGTTATTCCACCTGCGTCCCCGAGCTGGTGGCAGGGTCTCATTCCGGGAGGTGGTGGGTGGGTGATATAGCTGCCTCTGCCTTTGGCATGGCTGATGACACCAGCCTCACAAAGATTGACTGGCGGGAGTGAGGGGCCAGCTGTTGCTGGGGAGGGAGAGGTGGAAATGCAGAAGCCAGACCCCTTCTGTGTAGCACGGACGGGAGAGGTAGGTGTTAGGTCTTGCTTCAGCCTCCCCGGGTGTTTTGGGCCCGGTGCTGTGAGAGGGGGCGACGCGAGCACCTTTGGTAGCGGAGGCCGGTCTTGTGGGCATGGGAGCGATGTCAAGTGAGGGCTGTGGAAGTATTGGAGCAAGGGTCGGGAAGGCACCTCCACCACGTCTTGGTGTGGGTCCCAGAGCAGTGCAGGAGCGTAGTAAGCAGCCGGTGGACCCAAGCATGCCGAACAGCTCCAGCTCGATCCCACATGGGCGGACCAAGCCCTCCGGGCCGGAGCGGATATGGGTGGTGGAGGTATTGGGACAACAGACTGTGCAAGGGTGCCTGGATTCATTGGGGAATCCTTCAATGACAAAGGAGATGGCCGGACCTCCAGAGGGAGGAGCGGCACCTGGCAGGGAGTAGGCCATGGAGGAAATTTGGGGCCGGAAGACCAAAATGGAGCAGCAGGAGGAAATGGACTGACGTGGTCAGTGGCCAGTGTCAAGTAGTTATAAGGGGAAGGTGATCGAGGGTAGAGTGATCCCATCAGTGGCTGGGAGTGACCAGACCAAAACAACACAGGGCACGGCGTTGTCCTTAGGTGTGGTAGACTTGGTGGGGGCCTCTTTGCCCGGTTGCATCAGGAGGTGGAGGCAGCGTATGCGGCCTTCAAGGAAAACACCAGAGAGAAAGTGAGGGGACTGGTACAATGACCAGGTGGAGCAATAGCTCACTGCACTCCACAAGCAGTGGAAGAGTCTCAGGCCGGAGTATAAAGAGGCATGGAGACGGGTTCCCTCTGTCAAGAGGTGGCAGCACTGAGGGACCAAAGAGAGTTGTAGGATCCACATCTTGACGGGTTGGCAGTGAAGATCCGACAGCTACAGGTGGGGGTCCTCATGAGGCTACATCGGAAGGTGGCAGAGTTGGGAGAACATATGGGGATCCTTGCGGTGCAACAGGTGGGTCTAGCACTGGACCTAGCAGAGAGGGACTAGTTTGGGGGTGGCCAAGANCATGGAGACGGGTTCCCTCTGTCAAGAGGTGGCAGCACTGAGGGACCAAAGAGAGTTGTAGGATCCACATCTTGACGGGTTGGCAGTGAAGATCCGACAGCTACAGGTGGGGGTCCTCATGAGGCTACATCGGAAGGTGGCAGAGTTGGGAGAACATATGGGGATCCTTGCGGTGCAACAGGTGGGTCTAGCACTGGACCTAGCAGAGAGGGACTAGTTTGGGGGTGGCCAAGACAGAGAGGGCGGTGCCAGAATGAGCCAGGAGGACTTTTTGGCCGAAAGGGGTGGAGGCTATGAGGTCATGGGCAGAGGAGGTCGTGCTACCAGAGGAGGGGCCAGGAGCTGCCCAGGAGGCCGAGCTTTCTGTGCCAATGGAGCTGGTGTCGATGCCTCTCGACGGGGAGGCATAGGAGACCTTGGCAGAATTTGGGTTGCAGGGCTTGGAGTCGACCGTGGTGGCAGTGGAGTCCCAGGATAGGGACAGAGAGAATGAGCAAGAGGTGGGTGTGATCAGCGGGCCACGGGGATGGAGTGGGAAGAGTCTACAATAATAATGGCAGCGTCAGCTTAGACAGTGGGCCTTCGCGGTAATTGCACAGGCTTCCCTCTCTTTGGCAACGAAGGCCCCCAGTCCCAGCTTTGAACTAGCCACACCATTGGGTTCTTCTCTGAGAGTGGCATTATGGGGGCAAGTGCAGGCACCGGTAGCGGCATGGCCTGCGGGAGCGGGAGGGTAGGAGTAGGAGCGACAGCCGAGAGGGGGCAAGCACGAGTGGCCACTGCCACATACAACAGCTCAGCAGTAGAGGATGCAGCAGCATGGAAGGGATGGAAGGAGTGAGCAACGTGGACTTTGGGAGCCTGGCAACAGAGGTTGGGATGACGAGGACCTGGGGTGGCCAAGAGAGGGAATGGGGCTGGGGGAGGAGGGAGCATGGCGGATGGGGAGGAGCGGGAGGAGCAAGGAGTTAGCGACTGGATAGGGATAATGTGGATGCGGGGGCAGTCCCTGTATGACACAGTGAGCACGTGACCCCACCCACTGTGTACAGTCCACTTGGACGCAGCGTGCCAAAACATACTTGCCCACTGGAAGCTAGGGTAATGGATATGGACAGTCGGCCTAGGGGAAAGTGAGGAGTGTTCGACACAGGGCCATTCGGTTCAATTTCAGGTCCACAAGAGCAAGTTCCAGGAAATTACCAGTTTCTTGCTCCGATCCTCAATCCAACTTCAATATTGGAAAGATCAGATGAAAAGCTGTCTGCGATCCAAGTTTCAGGCTGATCCAACGGTCGGATTGAGATACATGAATTTTCAAAGTTTTCGGGGTCATGGACCGCTGGTGTCTGGGTCACCACGGGTGACAACTCCATGCCTTAGCCTGAGAAAAGAAAAAAGCAAGAGGTCCAATGTCAAGAACTGATGGGATAAATATTCAAAAAGGTCCATGGTATTAGGATTCCCTTGTCAGAGTGTGCTGAGTAGGATAAAAGTATCTTTGTTTACTTTTTAGGTGAGGTGGGATCCTTGTGTGCTAGCCATGGACACATGGTAATTCTTCATGAGATTCTGGGTTATACAACCACTAGAAGTGAGCCATGAGTGCATTCTCTAGCTCTCTAGGTCGTGTGTGACAGGTCAGCCTGATTGCTAGGCTGATTTCCTCTCTTATATGAGATTGTGGACTCTAGTGTGTGAGCCTTAGCCTCCATGGCTAAGTGGTGTGGCTTCTAAGAGGGCTGACTTGCCCAAGTTATAGCTCTATATGTACTCCATCATTTTGAGTGATTCAATAACCATTGTTCAGAACAACTGATGTCCTTTCAATCCCACATGCTCGCTGCTCCAGGGCTCCCTCTCTCCTCCAGATCCAACATTTGGTATCAGAGCCAAGTTCTGCCAGTTACAGCCAGCACAGGCCGTCACTTTGAGAGTGGCGAGTTTGGAACAAACGTTGACCAAATCTAACAATCGACCATTGCACCTACAAGTTTGTGAGACAAGCTTTCCAACGAGTCCAAGATCGCAAAGATCCAACGGTCAGACTGAGAGTTATGCTCAAAACGAGGTCGGCAAGGGCTACAGTCTTCTTCATGAGTATGACTGCCGTCTTGTGATGACCATAACTCTCTTGTTTCTTTGTAAATATTAAATGTAGCACATGCAAATGGAACTATTTTTTCTAAGCGTTCCATTGGTGCAAAAATAGTTACATTCCATCAAATCGTTTGGGAGAAACGTCACTTACAAGTTGGCTGGTCTGCGTTGGAGTAGGAGCAGAAGCATACACTGTTTTCAAGAGGGCATATCTTTCAAAATCCTCCGTTGATGACCCTACTTTATGGGTCGATCCAAAAGGTTTTGAGCTTAATTTTCCAATGGTGGGCTCAAATTTTCCACATATCCAGTCTGCTGGCATCTATAGGCCATTTTTTGTCAGACAGATTTTTGGCAGAAGCAGCAGCAGAAGCAAGGGTAGCGTCGCCATCCAAGGGCAGCGTTGAGCATCACCAAAGCTCCAAATGGCATCAGCAGGTGTTGTGACAACAGCCCAGCCTTTGGAGAGGCTGGAGGGATGTGCCAACTTCACGTTTTGGAAGATCCGGACCCGCCTCTTTTTGGAGGAGAGGGGCTTGTGGGAGGTGGTGAGCGGCGACGAGTCAACTCCAAACCGCAAGCAACGGGCATCACCGCGGCATAGATGGTGGCGAGGATGACGCCGCAGAAGGGTGCAGCCACTGCAGGTTCATTTGCAGCTGCACCAGTGGCGTATGAGGAGTGGAAGAAGAAGGATAGGCAGGCCTACAGGTTGCTTGTCAACACCATCTCCAACCCGCATCTTCAGTACGTGGGTGACAAGGCTACTGCAAAAGAGGCGTGGCACACATTGTGCAAGAAGTATGAGAGCAAGGACCCTGCATTCCTCATGCTTTTGGAGGAGAAGATGATGGTGCTGAAAATACAGGGTGGTGAAGGGATGGAGGCGTACCTGGACAGGGCAAAGGAGCTGGCGAAACATCTGAGAGCGGCCGGCAACAGTGTGGAAGGGATGCACTTCATCCTCCTCTTGCTTCATTGTGCGAGAGACACCGGAGTGCCAGCCAACTCTCGACCTCGACTTCATCTGCACACACCTGGAATTATGTCGCAATGCAGGAAAGCGCAATTGCGGCAGCAGCAGTGAAGCAGCTTTTGTGGCCACGAGCTCACGGAACCAGCAGCAGTAGCAGCAACAGTCTGGGCAACAGAGAGGCAAGAAGAAAGGTAACTGCCACTACTATCAGAAAGAGGGACACTACAAGAAAGAGTGCTTCAAGTTCAAGAGGGACCAGGAGGAGAAACAGCAGCAGCAATAAAAGCAGCAGTCTCCAAAACAGCAGCAAAGCAGTCACAGCAGCGTCACAACAGCAGCGTCAGCAGCAGTAACATCAGAATCAGGCTGGAGTGCGCCACTTTGGCAACATGAACGTGGCCAAGGAGGTCCGCGAACGCCTCTTCATGGCGAAGTCCAACATGTCGCAGGTTGAGAAGGCGGACTTGGCATGGTACAAGGACTTAGGGTGCACTAAAAGTCTGACGCACCACAAGTAGAGGTTCTCGCAGCTGCTGTCAATTTCCCCTCGCCTTATTGCTTTAGGAGATGATTGGGTAGTGTATGCTGAGGGGATTGGGATTCTTGAGATGTGTTTGGAGACCTCGCGTGGCATTGAAGTGGGAGTGTTCCATGGCGTGCTGTATGTACCTGATGCTGCATTCAACCTCCTCTCAGTCTCCTCTCTCACCAACACAGGATTGCACGTCGTCTTTGATGATGACTATGGCTACATACTCAGCAAGGACACTAGAGAGGAGTTGGCCAGGTCAGTGAAGGAGGGCGACATGTACCGCCTGCTAGGGGAAACTAAGATCCCACATGAGCAGAGTCTTGCAACAGTGATGCGGGCGACAGATGGTGAGATCTGGCATACACGCTATGGCCACATCGGCATGCGCGCCTTGCAGCAGCTTCAAGCAAAGCAGATGGTGCGTGACTTGCCCACCATCTCCAACTTTGAGCGGCAGTTATGCATCGGCTGTTTGGAGGAGAAGCAGTATCGCGAGGCGTTCTCTGGAGTAGGGAAACGCTCAAAGAGATGTTGGACCTGGTCCACACAGATTTGTGTGGCCCGATGCAGACCCAGAGATTTGGAGGCTCTAGGTATTTTCTAACCTTTATTCATGATTTCAGTCGTTACACTGGTGTGCACTTCCTTACTTCCAAGGACCAGTGCTTTGACAGGTTCAAGGAGTTCAAAGCAATAGTGGAGAACTAGACTGGCAAGAAAATCAAAGTGCTACGTAGCGACTGTGGTGGAGAGTACCTGAGCAAGGAGTTCTAGGACTACCTCGTAGCAGCTGGCATCAAGGCGCAATGCACTGCGCCATACTCACCGCAGCAGAATGGTGTACCAGAATGCGCCAACCGCACCATCGTTGAGTCGGCGCTCTCTATGATGCACGTGGCACGGCTGACCTACGACTTCTGGGCCGAAGCCGTGAGCACTGTAGTCTACATCAAGAACCGTAGTCTAACTAAGGCGTTGGAGCACATGACGTCGTACAAGGCGTGGTTCACCAAGAAGCCGAGCGTGGATCATCTTCGCGCGTTTGGTGGATTGGCACACATGCACGTGCCAAAGGAGAAGCGACAGAAGTGGGACGCAAAGAGCGCGCAGATGCTGATGATCGGCTATGACGTGGCAAGCAAGGCGTATTGCCTCTATGAGAGGGATACTGGCCACGTCATCATCTCGAAGGATGTTGTCTTCAACAAGAGCAATTTCATCGGCACCAACATCATTTGTGAGGAGACAACAGAACCAGCAGCTGACGAGGCAGTGGGAGCAAAAATCCTTCCTAATCCAGTCTTTCCTGATCCTTCCTCCATTGTGACAGTGGGAGAACCAGTCCACTCTCCCATTTCTGATGCAATAGATACAGCGGCCTCATTGGCAGAAGCAGAGGAAGGAGATGCATAAGCACCAGAAACAACAGTTGTACTAGCAGTACCATGCCAGCCGCCCGCTAACGCTCCACCACCAGGTCGCAAGCACCCTCTCAGGGTGCACTACAAGCTTGGAGAACATGCTAACTTCTGGATGCTACAGAAGCCGGAGCTAATGAACGTGGCGGTTGTAATAGATACAGATGAGCCGGCATCTTACAAGGAGGCGATGAATGCACCGGATGCAAGAGATTAGGCAGAAGCTGTGCAGTAGGAGATGTAGTCGCAGCTTGACAATGGCACGTGGGAGCTGACAGAGCGTCCACCTGGGTGCAAGGTGATCAAGTGCAAGTGGGTGTTCAAGAAGAAGCGGGGAGCAGGTGGCAACCTCAAAAAATACAAGGCAAGGCTGGTTGCAAAGGGCTACTCGCAGGAGGAGGGCATTGACTACAATGAAACATTTTCTCCCATTGCAAAGTACGCCTTTTTGCGCACTCTTCTCTCTTACGCAACAGCTGAGGACTTCGAGATCCACCACATGGATGTCAAGACGGCATTCTTGAATGGTGACTTGGAGGAGGAGATCTTCATGGAGCAGCCAGAGGGGATGGTCATGGATGGCCAAGAGCACCTGGCTTGTAAGCTACAAAAATTGATACATGGCCTCAAGCCAGCATTGCGTGCTTGGAACCATAAGTTGGATGCGGCGCTGCAGTGCATGGGGTCTGAACGCAGCGAGTGTGACTACAATGTCTGTCACTGGCAGCATGGGCACGAGGTCCTCATCATCATTGTGTATGTGGATGACATGCTCTTCCTGACCAACAGCACGTTCGCACTGCAGGAGTTCAAGGAGGCGATGCAGGACCACTTCCAGATGTCTGATCTCGGAGATGCATCATACTTCCTTGGCATCCAGATCACACGTGACTGCAAATCACGCTCTCTCTCGCTACAACAGAGCCACTACATCAAGGACATACTACAATGGTTCGGCATGGCAGAAGCAAAACCCATCGGCGTGCCGCTGGAGACGCGAAAGTACCTCATGAGCTTCATTGGAGAAGCAGATCCAGCTGAGAGGCAGAAGTACCAGAGTGTCGTCGGCAGTCTTATGTACCTGGTGGTGGCAACCAGGCCGGACCTCGCACAAGCTGTGAGCGTTGTGAGCCAGCACATGGCTAATCCCGAACCTGAGCACCAGAAGGCAGTTGAACAGATCTTCCACTACATTTTTGGAACCATCAACATTGGCATCACCTACAACAGCAACGACGACAATATCGTCGTAGTTGTTGTGTAGTTGGAGGGGTACACGGTGGTCCACACCGTAACCAAGCAGCTTGATACGCACACAGACTGAGAGATCCTGAGGTTTGATGTCTACAATGCGTACAGCTTAGTGGAGCAAATGTTGATCTTGGAGGCATTGCAGTCACACGCATTTGAGTAGTTCATCTCGGCCCTGGCCCTCTTCTACGACCAGCCGTTGGACCTTCACTACAAGGGTGGGTTCCAGTCGTGTGTACAGCGGTTGGAGAAAGGAGTACAGGGGAGGGGGTGTGGGGGGG
>SZWC01000521.1:264553-274553 GCA_023375785.1 Penium margaritaceum
AGAAGGAGGAGGAGGAGGAGGAGGAGGAGGAGGAGGAGGCGGCGATCCTCCAGATGGTGCTGTAATTCGGCCGCCAGGATGCGCAAAGCTCTCCTCAGATGGTGGAATCATGATGTGGCTGCCGAATAGGAAAAACTCCTTGCCACGTCTGTCAGAGATTGGGTGATGCGTCGGGGTCGTGGAGGTTGTGGCTGCAGGAACATCCTGACTTGGCGCCTCCATAGCTCCTGACACTGGCTTTGTTCTTTCCCCCTCCTCCCCCTCTTCTGCCCACTGCCGTTCCTCCTCCACTTGCTCAGGGTCTGTCATGCTTTTAAATCTCTCGGCTGTCGGGCCCGACGCCCGACAGCTGCTGCTGCTGCTGATGCTGCTGTTGCTGCTGCTGCTGGTTTGGAATTGGTGCTGATGCTCCTGGTGGTGCTGCTTCTCTTGCCGTTGCTCCTGCCGCTGCTGTCTTCGCTGCTGTTTCACTGGCTGCTGGTGAGCGTTCTGCCGTTGCTGTTGCTGCTTCTAGAACGGACGACGATTCGTACAGAGACCGGAGGTCCTCATGACGCAGACGCACAGAGGCATAGAGGCAAACGGAGCGGTTACGCATAGGCTCAGGCCGTGCTGGTTATCTGTCTGCCCAGTCGTGCCAGAGATGTCTGTCCTTTCTCGCCGTATCACACCATGCTGGCGGCGGTTGTGGTCATCTCAAGGAGTCCACGTCGCCCAGCGGAGGGCGGTTTGGCGAGGTCTGGCCAGGAACACGCATGACGCGGAAAAGAAAGAACTTTGAAAAACAGGCTTGGAAGTCGTGAGGTTGTCCACGGCCGCTGTCGACCGACGGAGTCGCTTCGCTGGTCGGACGGACCGCATTCTGACTACATTCGGAAGCGAAAGTTGCACGGGACCGGAGGGAGTGGGTGGAAGGTGGGGAGGAAGGGGGGCATGCGACGCTGGTTGCCAGACGTGTCCGACAACACCAACTCACTTTGACTTTGACGATGCGGTGAGTGACTCGAACAATCATCGCATCACCACAGTGCGATACGAGTCGCGTCGTTTGGGAGGGAGGAGGCGAAGGTATCAGCAGCCTCGATGCGACTGCCAGTTCAGCCATACCTGGCAATGCGTGACTTTGGCTGCGCCGCAAACCTGGCAGAGCCCCGCGGCCCAACGCGTTGCCCTGGCTCGGCATTGCTGAGGATGCTCTCATCGCCGCGTGGTGGAGAGCAGAGGGCAGAGTGCACAGAGCAGCATCTCGGCGCGTTGCTGGCAGCACGGACGACAGCTGGAGAGAGCGAGGCAGAGGCAGCGGCTGGATGGGAATGAAAAAACCTTCCAATCCACCCTCCTCCTCAACATGATGTCACCGATGTATTTTCGTCGCTTTCGAATTCGGAAGTCTGTCAGGAACTCCAGTTTGCTGTAGATACGGTGGTTTTCACCACCGTAACGACGAACCCACAAAAACATTCAGATTGCGCGACAAAATGTCTCGTTTCTTTCACATGAAACGAAACCGACCACGAAGGGGGGAGGAGGATGAATAGAAGCGTTTTTTATGCCCGTCCAGCCGCGGCCAGAGGGTTAAGGAGAGGAAGTGTGTTACGGTTGGAGACAAACTTGGCAACTAAGCCTTCGCCTTCGGTGTCCCCAAATCTTCTTTATGGGGGTGGTTTAAAAGGCGGCGGCACACGTGGGGAGGGGGGGACGTGGACGAGGGTGATGAACAACGTCACAGACCTAAATGAGAGATATGTGGCAAGGTTGGAAACGGCCCATTGAAAGCGACCAAACAATCTTGGTCACTGCTGGGAAGAGGAGAGTGGGAACGTGAGTCCCGCTCTCTTCTACTGACATTATCATTTGAGGCTCCACGAAGTTTTGCGAACATAAACTTGGTGAAACGGGCCAGTCCACCAGCCAGTCCATCACATCACCGGTCGCTGTCAGCTATGTTAGCGGTGATATTGCATCAACTCTTACCTCAAGCATTCTGATCCTAGACTACACAGAAGCAATAAAAGAAGACTGTCAATCTACCTCAACCCAACACTAGTCATCAAACAAAGAAGCAATAAAAAAATCTCCCTTAACCTCCTTCCATAACCAGTAGTGAAGGGATGTATGCATTCTGACTCCATGATTTGCATCGAACTAAGTGAAAAAAAGAGGAAAATAATTGCTTCACCGTAGCGAGAATGTTGTCCGCCAATGGAGGCATGTGTTTTCCCCCGTTACCATCCACTGGTGGGTGAATGGAGGGAGCTTCCATGCCCACTCACTCTATCCTAGCCATGACCCTTGTATTGAACTATAAGCAAGATAGGCCACAACTAGGAAGGGGAGACTGGGAGTGCGAGTCTCACTCACCCTGTATATGACATCGTCATATGAGGCCCTTGAAGTTTTGTTAACTAAAACTAGGTGAAATGGTCTCCGCCCACCCACTCCTCCATTGCCTTCTCTCATCGCCAGATTTCATGGCATTTTCATGGTCGCAACTGCTTTGTTTTCTTTTAACCAAAATGCAGAGGTCTCGTGTATGGTGACGCGAAAAGTGTGATGAATTCTTGGGTAAGAATCTTTTCAAGCTTCTATTTTAGTTCATTCAACTTGTGATCGCTCATATGACTGGTCCCCTTCACTATCGGTCTACAACATGGCTTCGATAAATTTTGTGGTAATGTTTTCTTGTGAAGGTAGCTCCCGAGGCAGTTCGTCAAGAAAAACCCATTCAAACTCCTCAATGAGTGCTTTCAACTTCCCTGATACTAACTATAAACTTCTTAAGTGATGAGGCCAGCGTTTTCATCTTGGTAGTTGCAATTTCTTTCGCTACTCCTATCTCAACATGGACTAGCCACGCTTGAGCTCCATATCTTAGGTACCTCTTGGCCACATTAAGAGATATTAATTTTAGTCTTTGAGCTCTTGTATTTTCCTCTCCTTATTCCACCTCAATTGCTTCCCTTAATCTCCGTTCCATTGTGATTCACTAGAGAAGAGAAAAATTTTGCTCCTTGCCAATAATGCTTACGTGGACACATCCTTCATTCGAGTCCATTTCTGGATTCTTCCCATACATAGAATCTTGACTTTGCACTGTTCTTTGGTCCCTCATTGGGTAAGTTCTTTACATCATGCAGATATCTGGTTTGCATTCATACTAGTTCACAAAGTCAATGGGCATGTAGTCGCCCATCAAGTATGGAGGTGGATGTTCAATAGATGGGACCACGTAGAGTCCGGGCTGCGTCACTAATTTTCTTCTTATCATTGTTGACCCCACCAGTGGTAAATTACACCTCCAGACAAGATAGCCACATCCTAATTGTCCGTACCCATGAGTTTTTAGAAACAAACATCCTAGGAAGTTTCAGTTCAATGTCGAGCTCACTCAAGAGTTGCAAACTTTTCTCGGTGAGTACTACACTACGCGCAAAAGAGATAAAAATATCCTCCATTGTCACGTTGAATTCTTAGATTATATGGGTATCGAGGCACTCAAGTCTCGACACCTCCTTGTACATGTCTTCATTGATTCGCACTTGTTGGCCGGTGCCTCTCGTTGCGCCAACTGTTGACCCAACCGATAACAACCGAGAAAAATGTCTCACAAAGTTAAAGGGGATTGTGAAGGGGTTGGCCTTCGTGTTTGTGTGTAGCACCATTTCCTACAAAGGTTATTTATTCTCTGTGGAATGCGTGTAGTGCATCAATGTTCACATGTTACTGATCATCCATCACTTCAATAGTTTTCGGGGACTGTTGCTTGTCATTGATTGCCCTTCCTTTGTTCACTATTGTCGTGGTGAATTCTGTGATCTTCTAGATTCTAGAGATGCAATGAGAATTTGTGTGAGGTTTTTTTTAATGTGTTCATGTGCTAGTTGCCCCTCCAACGAAGCTCCACTCTAATACCATGTGTTATACCAAGTGAAATGTAGGTGGTTCACAAAGATGAGATGCAAGAGAAAAGAGGATTTAATGGTTTGGGAAAACCAAATGTCTTTCATCAAGAAATGAGTTCATTTTGATGAAGAGTACGAAGTGGGTCAAAAACATATCTATGACGCCAAAAATGAGGATTAGGCATATGTAGGGTCTTTCGCTCTCAAGACAAGTGATGCCTATGAGGTTGTGTTGTTGATGGCTGCTTTATGGATCTCCAACAATAGTTCAAGGCCTTTAAAGAACATCAAGGTGTTTTCATAAAGATATAGGATCGTCAAGAAATAAAACAAGCAATATGAAGACATTGATATCATTTATGACATTTTTTTACCATTGTGGATTCAAGTTGAATTTGTCAAAGACTAAAAGAACATAACACCAGAGGTCAAAACAGTTGGCCCACATATCCTCTATTGAATAATGTCTACGTCATGATTTCAATACAAGATGGGCTAAGAATTTAATGACATGGATGCTTACTTATAAAGTTTAGGCACTCATGTACATCAAGGGTCTAACAAGTGTTAAAATTTGTGGATGGTGCATGGGTAAATCTAGACTTGAATTTGGAGGGGCAAGGCATAGACCATGGAATCTGAAATATTTGTAGGTATTCATACATCACATGAAGAAATACATGAATAGTTCCTTGAACCACTTGCAAGAATAAAGCCACAAGTATAGTGTCGTGGACCCAAAGGGCGCCTGCTCAAGATTCTTTGAGACTAGGTCTAAAAAATGAAACCAAGAGTACACGGCTTCTAGAGCTACAACCTTGCGGTGAAGAAGGCACAAGCCTTCATGAGAGGTTCTACCTATGGCATTGGCTTGCGGTGTTAGAAGTTGAAGCTTGCAGAGGTAAACTCTCAAGGCATTAGAAGGCATACGCTCATTCGCTCATTTGCAAATTCAATTCAAGGAATAATGGACTAAGTGATTCAAGCCCCTTTAAGAAGTCCTCTAAGGGCATTCTTTGAGCCTTCTTTTTTGCTTAGGAAACAAAACAGTTGTGACCATGAAAACGCCTCGTTTGGACATTACTAGTCAACCAAAAAAGCACTTAAGAAAACTTAATTGAACTCCTTCCATGAATACAAACGGAGGGAAATATCTGTTGTGATTACATAATTTTTAGTGAAAAAGGAGAAAACAAATGACACAAATCATTGATTCGTCAACCAAGTTATGCCGTTTTTCCATATAGTTTGTACCATTTTGCCATCCAAGGTCTGCCCTTATGCCAAAAATGATGCACACACACCAGCGGTTGTGTGAAATGAAGTACTCAAAACTCAACTTTCCACCCATCCGTTCCCACCCATGTACTAGGATTCCTCTTAAGATCTTTAGAAAAATAACATTGATTTCCCAAATTTGTACCTGTTTCATCATGAGGTTGGTAATGCTACGCCAAGTGGAACGTAGGTGGCGAATGGGGATGAGGTGCGAAAAAAAGCAGACAATTGAGGATTTAAGATAGTTTTGATAATTTGTAATGTGTGGTAAGTTTCCTTTGATGAAAACTCTCTAGTGAGTCATGCACATGTTAACAATGCCAAGAATGAAAATGAGGCACATTTTGGGTCCTCACCGCTCGAGATAAGCAACATTTATGAGGATATTCTGTGAGTAGATACCAGAAGAAGCTCCATCATGAAGTCAAGGGACTAGGAGAACATCAAGGAATGGTTCTACAAAGATAAAAGTTGGTCTAGAAGTAAAAAACATTGAAAAAATAATGCAAAATATTGGAATTTTTTGTTGACCGCTCTAGAATGTTTTGCAATGGTCCAAAATCTATGGAACAAAATACCACAAATTGCGGTAGTTGGCCCGCATAACTTGAACATAGCAACATAACAATACATATGTCCAAGGATATCTTCAATCAAGTGCTTCATATCCCCATCCACACGTACAAGAGATGCTGGTGCAACATCTTTGTTACAGACACTTGTTTAATGGGTTCTCAAAGTGCTAAAGCTAGATAATGTGGAAAACGGGATGAATGGCCATCTTATGAGTCTAGCAAAATCAAGCGACGTAAAAGGATTCCATTTCTTCAATCTCATACGTTCCCAACTACGTGTATTTGAGCTTCAAAAATTCTGCTTCTCAAAATCTGATGTTTACAACCCAAAATATAAGCAAATGGTCAGTATTGAACATGTTACAGATATGATGTTTGCTGGCTCCTTGCTTCATGACTACTTTCTTTGCTACGGCTTTTACTTTCCTGTAAAAATCTTGCAAATTCTCTATGGTGGATATGAGTTGCAAGGATGTTTCTTGCACTCGATTATCCATCCTCTGTAGGTTGACATTTACCATGTACCACTCTAAAAGGTGTTTTTTTTGCTGCAATGGTAGTGGAAGAAGTAAATGCAAGTCTGGTGATTGACATCTTTGCATCATTATGGATGCAATCCGGCTCACATAATGTGTTCACAATCTATTCAAGCGCCTAATTGGTCCACACCGTTTGCACATCAATTGAAGGACTGAACGCCATTGATAGCTACATTGGATTGCCATGACGACACATTAGTTTGAACCAAAAACAACAAATGTATTGCATATCTCTGTCACTGATTATGGTACATAGCACGCCGTGCATCCATATGATCTTCTCTAAGAGCAACATTGTTTTTTCCTTCTGTGATGAAAACGGCCATTGTCTTGATGAAGTAAGAATTTTTTAACATCTCATCACCAAAAAAGGATGACGTCGTAACCCTTAAAGATGGAAAGGACTCTTATCACAAATTCCATGCTGATGTTGACCCACGGCTCTTTCAAAACAAAGAAGTTACAGGGGACTTAGTATCATTATGCGAGTAGATTTATGTTTCCTAAGACAGATTTCCTAACATTGACAAAGCGTGTTAAAAGAGTTTAAATATTCTCCCATAGGTAGTATCTTGCCAACGTTTTGAACATTTTGTACTTGTCCAAATCTCCTATATCCATGTCAAGGCATTCCTCTAATTAAATCATTTTTATCTTCCTTTTTTGGTGGAATGACGATTAGGCGAGTGAATCATTGTCAGTAGTAGGGTTCATTGATCAAAAACTTGGTCTTATTGTACCCACCAAAGTCCTCATAACCTTTCATGAATGGCCTCGTAAAGTAAGGTTCTCCTTGAACATGTAATGTGTTTATCTCAACCATTCAATTTCATCCTTGACGAAAAGCATTCACTGTATGAGTTTTTCAAGGTTGATACTCAATTTTGAAGTTGTATTCAAACTGAAGGAACTCATTGAAATGATTTTATCCAAAACTCATACTTGATAAGTCCTTAGATTATGTATCGTCTGGTAGATGGTGCAAACATTGCATGATCTACTTTCTAGGTCAGACCACCACATTTTGAATGCATACGCAACTTTTAGCATATCTCTCTCTCATGCATTACATACTTTAGTTTTGGCTTGTTTACTTTTCTTCATGTAAACACCAATTTTTTATCTACGTTAGCTTTTTTGAGGGGAACTTCTCCAATGGTGTAATCGCACGCGTCAATGGCCATGATGTAGTTCATTGTTGCATTTGCCAATTGGGAGGCTAGCGCTTACAATAAAATGGATTATGAAAGAGTTAAATAATTGTTTTTTATTTTCTCCTTTATTCCTCTCATTGGTTTTTCCATTGACATTAGAAAGAGGAACTCACACTAGTGTTTAGTCCCTCACAAATTGAAGGTAGTAGTTGTAGAAGCCCCAAAACACCTGGAGTTTGTGAGCATTAGAAAACGTTGATCAGTCAGTAACCACCTCCACCTTTTACATACATGGTGATTCTTACTATGCCAATGATGTTGCCAAGAAACTCAATCAAAAAATGAAGAAATTCGTAGTTAAACATCTTTCAAAAAAATTGTTTTTGGATAGAAATCTTAGAAATCCTTGGAGATGTCCATTGTTTGCCTTCGAAATGCAGATATACACCAAGATAACAACGACTTACACGAGAAAGTTATCAAGATATGGGCACAATGTGATGTTCATCATGGTAATAAATTCTGTGGAAGCAATTGTGATTCCAAATGACATGAAATTGAACCCGTAGTGCCTCTTTAAGTCCAAAATGCCGTATTCTTGATGTCCTTATCAAATGCGTAAATCTAATGATCACCAATGCGTACATCAACTTTGCTAAAAATTCTACCCCTTTAAATGGGTAAAAAAAACTTGTCTCCTTGTAAAAGAAGGTAGCAATCGATGATGGTGAGTAACTTCAATGCACGGTAGTCCACACATATATTTACTTTGATGGGTTTATTTTTTCGCATATGGTGGTGTGGAAGGCTGAATGAATTCTTGGATGAGCATCTCGTCTATCTTTTTCTTAGTTTGGTCAGCTCGTGATTGCTCATCTCACTATTCCTTTTTATTTTAGGTCCACAAGATGGCTTCATTAGAATATTATGGTCGATTTTTTGTTGTGGGTGCATCTCACTTGGTAGTATGTTGGGAAAACCCCATTCGAACTACTCGATGATTGCTTTAGAATTGATTGATAATACTGAAAACTTGTTGAGTGATGAAAGAAACGTTGTCATCTTGGCGATTGGAATTTCTTCTGCTTTTCGAAATGAAACAAACGAGTAAAATGACCTTTCGTGAAGGATCCATCGCACGTCGGGCCAATCTATTGACCTGTCGATCATCGGTGTAAACTCACGTTTCGAACTGCTCTCGAGTCCAGACATTCGCCCCACTTGCCCGACAGAATGATGATGCCACCTTGACCAGTCTGGATACAATCATTACATTCTTCCCGAAACTTGTCCTCATTGGTCTGAAAATCACTGCAACAACAGTAACATTTCTATCTGCCGCTGATCCATGTACAGCCGGGAAAAGATTCTCCCACATGCACTGTCGCTCAGCAGGCTGACGTGTAGTCAAATTCCCCATAGGCGTTCTTGCGGGAAAACGTTTGCCACGGATGGAAACGAGCGAGTTACGGATTCCGGTTTCCCCATTTTCGGCCAGCTTTTTTGTGTTCTTGGAGGGTGGACGTAATACCGAAGATGGCTAGTATGAATGTGTTTATTTCTTTCGAATTCTTATACATTCAGAGAGAACTCTATCTTGACGGGTTGTAAACTCAGTATATTGGTAGGATTGGACAGACTTAAAAGCTCAGATGAAAAGGTTTTGGGTGGAAAACATTTCAAAGAAACACGAACATCCGTTGCCTCAAAAAGCCAATAACAAATGGTATGTTGGATTAATCTAGATCACCTTTTTTGCGCCTCAGTTGCATTTCCTTTTCTGGCTTTTACTTTGATTTTGAGGAAGTTTTATGAAGGTTATTAGTTTTGTGGCTGGACTGTTGCGTCTTACCAGGAATGGCCGGATCCATGATGAAAAGAAGATCTAAGCGCTGCCGAGGATTTCCCAAAATAAAATACAGCGAACAAGGCGGACGTTTGCGACAACCGTGCTGCTAGTCCACCAGTCCCGCAAGCTTCTCGCGGCAAAGCTGTCAGTCACCTCCTTCCGTTGCGGTTGCCCACAACTATCCGCGAAACGCCGTGGGTCAGCAGACACGTGGTGTGGGCGAAATCGCTCGCCGCTTCACCAATTGACACGTCCGAGGAGGAATGCGCTGCCGCAGATTGCTTAAGATCGAATACAGCGGCCCCCTCAGGTGAGCACTTATTACTTGCTCCTAGCAGTTGAGCTCGATGCGGTTTCCTACACACCTTCCGCTTCTTCGCATGTCGTAGCATGAACTTCGTTCAAATGCCGAGCAAAAGCGATTCCAATTAATTTCCCATTGAATATTTGTCTCTAAACCATCACTTTTCCACCGAGACCTCATCGAAAGCACTGGTTTATCTTGTTTATCGGGTGTATTGACGAAAGCTGAAAATCTGATTCCTCTTTCGACGGGCTTTCTGACCCTTCGGCTCGTGGAAGACGGCCGCGGTCATGGTAGCAGTAGCGCGCCGTATCGAGGCCTAGCCGAGCCGGGCCGCCCCGTCCTCGGATAATGAGGCCAACCGCGCCACTTTAGTGGGTCAATTACAAGCCACCTCTC
>SZWC01000521.1:308065-330500 GCA_023375785.1 Penium margaritaceum
TCTCTCTCTCTCTCTCTCTCTCTCTCTCTCTCTCCCTCTCTCTCTCTTGCATGCGCTTGTAACTATCACATCGTCATCTATCCTGTTGGTGCTTCCTCGATTTTTTTCAGTAGCCACCTCCTCCACCAGCGTAGTAGCGGTTTCGACAGGGTCCTTGGACCTTCCTCCAACTTTGTCTTTTGTCGAGCATGTTTGCACCATGCAGTCCTCATCCAGGGTGGTTGTCTCCATTGTTGTCATTTGGATACCCCTCGATGCCTCCCTGTGGCATGGCCATACCACAATACCTCCAAGCCCTTGGGCTGTTTGCTCTTGAGCTTCGAGCTCTTGATCAGTTCATCTCAAACTACCACGGCCTCCCTCCTCATCAGCCCTAGGAAGGACAAGTTGCATGTCTGCCAATGAGGTGGTCACAGACGGCTGTCACACTAATACTTCTCTCCCTCTTAATTCATTTTGTGTTCATGCCCCTCATAAAGACTGGCAGGCTCGCTTTGCATCCGATTCTTCTGCACAACTCCTGGTACCCATGTCTTATCAGGTTCCTTAGTGCAGCATGACTGTGTCTGTCCGTGACCCTAATGGAGCCTTGATCATAAATATGGTGCTACGTATCACATGAATTCCTGTCGCCAGTTTCTAAGAATGCTTGGCCCGGTTGCCGATGTCTAGAGTATTTGGAGTGGGTCTGGCCAGGTGCTTCCTGTTTGTATCGTCTGCGCTGTCCGTTTCCGGGGTCCACTAATTGATGCGTACGTGACCAATGTGCTGTATGTGCCTGGCCTCCAGCTTAGCCTTCTGTCCATCACTTCTCTTGACTGCATAAGCATGGATGTCTAACACTCCCATGGTGTTCAAAGAGCCCCTCATCCATCCACTTGAATGATGCTACATGCAGTGTCCAATGACAACTTGTCATACGTCATTTGCATGTCCTTTGCGTCTTTACACCCATCCTTGGACAGGACATGTTTTTGTCAAGAGTACCCTTTCAGCAAACAATATGCACCGTCTGCACTGCCACCTTGTCCATGTGCATACCTCTTCCATGCAAAGCATGCTCTGCATGCAGCCTACGCTTGGCCTTGACCCCGCCGCCTCTCTTGTATAACTGTGAGCCATATTTGTCTTGTGTTTCTTTTTCTACTTCCTCATTCTTTGTTTGCAAATCATCGCACTTCAGGCTATGGGGGCATGGGAGCATGGGGACATGGGGAGCATGACATGTGACGTGTACTGTGGATGCATGAACTCTGTTGGTGTATTTACACTGGTGTTGAAGGGCCATGGGGGGGTTATGTGATTTTTTTGTGCACTCTCTCACTGATATGTATTGTGACCTCTCAGATGGTGTACATGCTTGCATTGACAACTGACCTGGCAGACATTGACAAGGGTGGGTGCTGAGCACTGGAGGGGACGTCGCACTGTGGTGAGACAAAAGGATCCTGTCCCTTCTAGTGGAGCCTCCAACATGGCAGCAATGTGTGGCCAGCTCTACGAGCAACAGCCACAGTTGCGCATGCTGTTAACTTTCATAGGCAGCCATTCCGAGTAGCATAGAGTCTGCCTAGGTTCAGGAAACAATAACTCTGGTCTGTACATTTCCTAGCTCATTCTCAGCCACAGTTGCGCAACTGTGTTTGTTGCATGTGCAATATGGTGTGGTCCACTTTCAGGAAAAACAATCCAAATCCCGGGTTTGGCTGTCGATTGTCTAGCACGGCTTACGGAGGAAACACCACATGCCAGATAATTACACATCGTGATTGAACGGTACGTTGCATAAAAGGCCTGGCAGAGGTGAGGGCTTAACAATTTCAGGAAGGGGTCTCCCACCTAGCTCATTGCTACAGTAAAATCAGTCGTTACTCACATTCAGCTGTGGTTCTTAGATTTCCTCATCTAACAGCTGAGCACCCAGCGCCACTTGGGTGCAAATTCTCAGTGCACCAGGCCACAAAATTCAGTCCAAGTAGGTGAGGTGGCAGAAAATCATGTTTCCCATCCAAGCGCATCATTGTTTTTTACATGGTAGAAAGGATTGCACACCTAGATATCAATCAACACCTTATTGCAGGAAGGGAAGTCTTTCAACAGCTTCATCTATGCTCCCCTTGGCATCAATCTTTATAGGACAGGATGAACTTTTACCATTGGAACAAGATCAGTGAGGATGCTAATAACAGCCAAGAACACTTTCTGTACTGCGGCCAGCCTTGCCTCAACCCCACCGATGCTCCTCTGAAAAGCCTGAACTGATCTCAGCACCGTGGGTACGCTACCCCTGATCACCATTGATGCCTGCTCTACTTGAACAAGGCGAGTCCCTACCTGGTCCGGACTGCCCTGGAGAGTCTGAAAGCTACCAGGTTCACTGGAAAGGCTACCAGAGGTCGACATAGCAGCACGCTTGACCGCCTGAAGCCCCATAACGACCTGCTCTAAACAGACCTGAACCATCCTATAGAAGAAACAGAATCTGGCCTGTGATTGCACGCCTCGTGAGCTGGCTAGGAGTACACGGCTGAACCCGTCCTCTACTCCTGATTTCAGCAGCATAGAAAACTCACCTAGGAACTTTGCCAGCCGATGCTAACCCTCATCCACATCCCCCACTTGACCAGCAACAAACTGCAACTCAAAGTCTGCTGCCGATAAAGCAGCCACCATCTCAGGAGAGAAAATCCGAGCCGCCCCCTCACCAGCATTCCATGTTGTCGGGGTGGCAAAGAATCCTGTCTTTGTGGTCGGCACATCCTCAGTTAAGATTAACTCCCATGGCAGCAGCACCGCCCCCAATGGATAGCAACAAGATCCATGCTCCCCGGTCCAAGGGAGTGTCAGAAAAGGAAGGGCACACTTAACCTATAGCTACTACTCACCAGACCTACACTCTTTGGACTGAGGTAACATCATTTGTTATGACAATGCGCATGCAGCTTCTTGAGCCGGTGGTGAAGGTGTTGCACATTTTGAAATTTGGTGGTGTTCTGGGTAGGTTTTAAGGCAAATACACTTACCATGACGCAGAGCTTGACTCACACCCGTGGTAGCTATTTGTCCTATGTGCTTGTCAATTTCCTTGTCCATCTACACATTGAGTCTTACGAATCTTATGAGACTATGCGCGTCTCCCGTAGCCTGACCCTTGTTTCTCTTGCACCTGCCTTGCATGCCAGTGCATCTGTTGGCTGGGATAGAGTTACCACATTCGTGGCATCAGCGCAAATGTAGCGCCGGAAGCACCAGTGCAATTCACAGCTGCAGCCCCTAGCCACGGAAGAGTTCCAATGGTGACAGCAGCAGCAGCACCAGGCCATCACACTAGAAGTGCGATGACAGAAACATCAGTACAACCACCGCGGCAGGAGGGCAGTTACAACAGCAGCCGCTATAGCAGCCACAGCAGCACAGCAGCGGCAGCTCAGCTGTGTTGTAATGTATAGTAGCAGTGCAAAAAAAGCGCAGTAGCAACGCAAGTACAGTAGTACTAGAGTGGTAAAAGTGCAGCAGCAGAGCATCGCAGCAACACAACAGCACAGCAGCAGCAACCCAGCAGCAGTGGAGCGGCAGTAATAGCACAGTGGCAACGCAAAAATAGTGCAGTAGCGACAGCACAGCAGCAGCAATGGAGCAGCAACAGAGCAGCACAACTCTAGTAGCAATAGCAGCAGCGACAAAAATGCAACATCTGTGTAGCAGCTGCACAACAACAGCACCGCTGTAGTACAGTAGCACAACATCATTGCAACAGAGTGCACTAGCATACAGGACTCATGCGGCTATCATTGCAGCTGCACAAGAGTGCATGAACGTGGCAGTACAACAGTGCAGCAGTATAGCAGCTGTGTAGTAGTTGCTGCTGATGTGACCACTACAGCAGTAGCAGATGCAGTTGCTGCCGCAGATTATGCACACAGGGTGACGAGTCCACCCCCTCACGCACACCCTGTGGAAAATGCGTGGAAGATGAGCAAAAAAAAGGGGAGAGGGGGAGAGAAGCCAATGGACAGCGTGCAAGAGGTCAGCCTCCCTTGCTGTTGTTAGCGTCAGTTCTGCTCATGTTGACATCCCCTTGCTAATTTCAGCTGAGTGACAGCTGATTTCATCAATTCCTTAGCCAAATTTTTGGCCAAGTTTTCAATTTTTTTCTAACGTTCCACCTCCTCAAGAAACCCTGACATTAATTGTGTTTCATTGATTTTTCTTGGTCGGCCCATATTGTACACTGCTCAAGGTGCCAGCACTAACAGGGTGAAGGGGCTGGCTTGCCCAGGTGACTCCTGATTGGTGGTGATGAGCCCACCCTCACTAGCGATCCCTGACCTCTGGAGAGAGCAGGATCAGATCCGCTGACAGAAGCAGCAAGAAAGCGATGCATTTGAGGAGATCAGGAAGCTACTTTTGGCGTGCTCGGGAAAATTACAGAATCCAACGTGGGCATCGGGTGGAGGTGCACTGGCGGCAGATCACATGTCTTGGCCGCAAAGCAGCACTTCCCCGACCAGGAGCACCACCCTTTTGGCGACCCAATGGAGGAGGAGAAGGACAGACCTGTAGATGTGCAGGCATGGGAGCTGCGAATTCTTGAGAATTGACTTAGCCAGTTGCTGCTAGGCTCACCGTTAATAATTTCAGTGCACCAGCACTTTTCAAGGTGGATTACTAGATTCTCATTTGGAGGTGTCCCTCTTGATGGGAGTCTTCCCACACCGCACTCATCTGCTCCAGAGCCTGAGGTCACCCTCCCTACAAAGCGGCAACCAAAGCACTTTGAGACACCCACTCTCACACGAACGAGGTTGGCTTCAATTCCTGGGAGATTATGTTTCAAATGTAGGCTGGCACCGAGGCAGTCTAGCCTTACTACATGAATAAGTACCAGACGTCCAGCCCCTGCCAGGCCGAGGGAGAAACACAAGCGATGCAAGGCCTAATTCATGATTTCCCTCAAGAGATGGTCATCAAGTTCTGTCCCTTTTTTGACCCGGCAGGGACTGTGACCAAAGCGGACCCAACTCCTGAATGGGAGCTCGTGGTGAAAATATTTACAGCAAAGATGCACGTGAGCAGTGCGCATTGTCTTGCCCAGTTGAAAACTCTCCTTCAGGGAGTTTTTGAGCTGATGGGTGACTACTGGCAACGTGCCATGCATCCACCTAGGGATCGGTGCTTGCATACAGCTTTGAGCCCTTGACATGATCATGCTGGAGGCGCCTATGGATTACTGTGACATTTTCTCAGGGTTCAACCGCTTCCCCCTTGCAGACTTCTCTGAGAGGCTCCAGCCTCTTCCTTGAGCCTAGCATTTCTACCTCAAGAAGACAGTGGCCAAGGAGATCATCCAAGCACATCAGTCGAGCCTCCTTGTTATAGTGATGGTGGTGATACCCTCAATCACTCCCTTCTCTAGCTCTATCTCTCCCTCTCCCTCCGCGTCTCAGTCTCCCCAGACTCACCAGGCCCAGGAAGCTGCAGCATTAACCAAGGAGAAGAGGGAGAAGAAAGGGTACAACAATGGATAGAAGTTGACGATGCCAGCAAGCAATGGCAGTCCACTGATATAAGTGTTGGGGCTCCCACTGTTACACGGCATGCAAGCAGCCCCTGGAACACAATCACATGTGGAACCAAGTGGTGCATGCATAGCAGATGACTTCCAGTATAGCGTAGAAAAGCTGAGCCACAGCTATCACATCAGCCGAGGCACCATCTTCCTCCAGCAGCAGAAGCAACCAGGACTCTAGGGATTGCACCATTCTGGAGCTTGGTGAGCTGGTGGAACTTTGCAATCAGGGAGGTGTGAGTGTGTTGACAAAGCTGAGTGGTCCACAGCCTGATTGTCCTTTTCTGTTTGTTTCCCGTGATTATGCCTGTGGGGGAAATCAGTCTGAGTGTGGTGAAGGGGAGTCCAAGACAAACACTACTATCTGACTTGATCAGTCATGTGCTCGTGTTGTGCGCCATTGTTTGGACCCATCTTTTGGACGTCCAACAAAGGATGAATGTTCCGTATCTCCTTGCTTGAGGACAATGAAAGGTCATGATAAGTGCCACAAAGATCATTCACTCTGGTGCCACTCATCACATGACATCCCTTTGTGATGATTTTTTTTACCTTGGTCTTGTTGTGTCCTTTTGGTCAGATTACACAGGGTCCACGAGGATGCTACACGTTCAGGATGTTGGAGTTGTACGCTTTGATGGTCTTGCATCGTGTACATCTCCCATGTGCTCTTTGACCCAGCTCTCAAGCTCGTCTAGTTTTTTATTCATGCCTACACCAGGATAGGTCTCAATGTTGGGCACTCTCCTAAGTTAACCATAATGTATGCTATTGATACCCATGCTATTGTTCTTCAAGCATCAGTTGTGTATGACTTCAATAGTGTCATACACTATGCTCCCTCCCTCCCCTCTGCTTTTCCTCTCGTGTAGCACGTGTGTTTTTCACTAGTATGCTCTCGACACTGCTGGCTATGACATGTGAGCACATACAGGGTGCCCAAACCCATCCGGACAAACTATTTCCTTGGTCTTGATGTGGCTTCCTTTGAGAAGCCACATCAAGACCTCAGTCCGTGGTCTTGTGTGGTTGCAAGACTTCTGACGTGAGCCACATTGGTCTGTGCCTCCCATTGTTCTCCGTTGTGACAGCCCAAATTCTCTAGCCATTGCTGAGAACTCTCTTGTTCTTCATGCACGCACAAAGCACGTTGTTTTTTTTAGCATCCTTTTGTGTGTGACTTGGTAGAGCCGTAGGTGATTTCCGACATTTGGTCGGCATGGGCCTGCAGTGAGCTGCGTTTTTTACCAAGGCACTGGCAAGCTGAAAGTTCGTGGTGGCTGGTCAGTCTGTAAGAATTTGTCCCTTTCCTAAGGATGGCTGATAGGGATGTGTGCATATGTACAGTTGAGAATTTTGTTGCCAGATTTGCACGTGTATGTGGATGTGTAACATCGGATAATGGAGATATCGGGTCGCGATCCACCCATCCGCAGCTGCAAGACAACTACTGCGGCGTGTCAGAGACTTACTGGGGTACAATATCTTTCTTTTGTGCAGCCTCGAGGGTTTTCTTAGTGGAGAATACATTCGCATTATTTGTATGTTTTTGCATGGACTAGTCCAATCAGTGTCAGACTAGTACATGAGTGTTGCCGATTTTGCACCCGTATGTGTAATGATATACGTGTGCATTGTTTCATTGATCTGCACAGTGACCTCTCGGTTGGTGTACATGCTCGTGTAGACAACTGACTCAGTGGAAATTGATGATGGGGGGCGCTGAGCAATGGAGGAGATGTCACACCGTTTTGAGAGGCGTAGCTCTCGTCTCCTTGTGTGGAGCCTCCCCACTCGGTATCACTGTGCTGCCAGCTCCATCGACACCAGCCATCAACGCTCATGTCACCGACAGTAATGGATGGTTGTTTTTGGTAGCGTAGATTCTGCCTAGGTTCAAGCAGCCATAACTCTCATGTTTGACTTTTCTAGCTGATTCTGACTGCACGACAACGTTTGCAACTTGCATGTTTTGGTATGGTCTAGCTTTTAGGAAAAAACAGACGACGTCTAGTTTGGGGCTGTCGGTCCTCTAGCACGGATTGCAGAAAAAACCCCACAGGCCATAACTTTTCCCCGTAGAGTTAGCCTTGCCTGGTGACAGCTTCAAAAGGCTCCCAACGCAAGGGACATACTGCCGATTTTTTTGCACCATTGGCTCCATGATGGTGGTAGCGTAGCGGTCAAGCGGCTGATGCAAAGCGGCATAACGCCGACGGCAGAGCTGATACACTCGGTGATGGCACTGCCACCAAGAGTTATCCCTGTGGCTTCCCATTTTGTTTTCTTGCCTCCTCCTCTCTCTCTCTTTCTCTGTATCCGGCTTAGCCTTCCTCCCAAGTGCAACCACGTGAGAAGGTGCGGAATCAACGCTGTCACACCCGGAAATATGGGTACCAGGAAGAGAAAAGAAACAATTCCGGATTCCTTCGCTCCCTCGCTCGCTCGTTGCCTGCCACGCTGTAGGATCAGCAGTAGCAAGGCAGTAGGAGCAGCGGCAAGAGTAGTAGCAGCAATAGCTGTAGCCGAGCAAAAGTAGCAGCAGCAGCAGTCGCACAAGAGCTGGAGCAAAAAAATCGCAGTAGCCACAGTAGCGTGGCATCTGCAGTTGCAACAACAGCGACGGTAGTAGCTATAGCAGAAACAATAGGGACCTCAATATGGGTGTCTCCAAGTCTGTCACTGCCTATTGGCATTGTACACGGGATCTTCTTTGCCTGCTTTGCAAGGCAGGCCTGCCTCCGCTAGCCGTTCTCCTCATCATTACAGGTAACTCGTAACTACGCAAATGTCCTCGTTGACTTTGACCTCGAGCTTCTGGAGGCCATGGCGTCTCAGGGCACTCCGATTTCCTCGTTCCATTCCCAGTTCTTGACATTGTAGTAGGTGATTTAGAACACTGGCCTACAGCATGGAGATACGGAGGCATTAGTAGCACTCAGCTCTTTCTCTTCTGCGCCTTCATCATTCGAGACTAGTGGTGCCGCCCGAGCCACACTTTGTGATGGCCGCAGTAAGGAGAACGCATGAAGAAGGAGAAGGGCAAGACCCAGCAGCCATCTGACATCATCTCCTCCAGTGGCCACTCTCTTTTCTGCCACAACTGTGGCTCGCAGGGTCATTGTTGGTACACCTATCCATCAGCTGCGGACAAGTCTGGTGCTGTCAGCGCCATGTATCACAGGTGTGAGGGATGCTTTCGTACGGATGTAGCCACCACTGCCTCCAATGTCAACGCTTCCTCCACTTCCCCAGCTGCCATCTCCTCCACCACCACTGCACCAGTTACGGCTAGATCTCCAACTCCTCTCATGCCTTCCTTTGGGCAAGTTGTTGCTTGGACTCCTTGTCCAGTGTGGTCACCTCCACCGCCGCAGCTCAACTATCTCGACGCCTCCCTCCGACATGGCCACACCACTGTACCTCCCGACTCGTGAGCCCTCTGCTAGCAAGCACCAGCTGAAGCATTTTATTGTGCACTCCCTTGGCATCCCCCCTTGTTAGCCCCAAGGAAATACGAGTTGTACATCTGCTAGTCATGATGTCATAAAAGTTTGTCAGAATGAGACTACTCACCGCGGTGATCCCCCTGTGGATGACCGTTGTGTTCCTACTCCCATCTTGGATGATCTTGCCTAGCTTGAGAATTGGCAGGCACGCTTTGCATTTCAATCTCATGCGCAGCGCCTATTTCCCACGTCATGTCAGGTCGTTGAGTGCAACATTACCACATCTGTCCGTGACCGTGATGGAACCTGGATCATCGACTCGGACGCTACGCATCACATGACGTCTTGTTGTCAGGCGTTTAGTATGCTTGGCCCGGTTGGTGATGTCCAGAGTGTTTGGACTGGGTCTGGCCAAATGCATCCTGTTCCTGGTGTTTTCGTGGTCCGTTTTTGGGGTCCATCTGACGATGTCTACGCCATCAATGTGGTGTACATGCCTGGTATGTACACCATGTCTTGAGCTCAGCCTTCTATCCGACACTGCTCTCAAGTGCATGACCATGGATGTTCTACACTTCACGACGTTGGCACAGTTACTCTTCATCCGTCTGGTCGTGTGATTTTGCATGTACAGTCTCGTCACAACTTCTGGAACGTCACTCATTTATTTTCTACATCCTCACCCCTATCCTCAAACGGGGTGAACGTCTTTGTCACAACCACTCTATCCCCGCAGCATACACACATCCTACAGCATCACCTGTGCCACAGACATAGCTCCGCCATTCAGAGCATACTCTGCATGCAGCCTGCCCTTGGCCTCGACATAGCCACTTTCCAGTTACCTTACAAAACTGAATGCATCAACTACACTCCGGGCAACATGCACAAGTCCTCTTATCATGTTTCCTCTTCTCGAGCCTCCCACCCGCTTGCGCTGGTCAACTCTGACCTCATGGGTCCCTTACCTGTTGAGTCTCCTCTTGAACATGGTCGTTACGTGCTCACCCTCACACACGACTACTTCGCTTTCGGTGGGTCATCTGGCATGGCGGCTGCGATTCATTATTGTCTCCTCGACTTAGAGCGTGAGTGTGGTTGTCCCTTTTTCCGCTTCCGTTCTGACCGAGGTAGTGAGTTTATGGAGGAGGCGGATGCTGTCCTCAAGAGTCAGGGCGTTAGACATGAGACCTCTGTGCCATACTCTCCAGAGCATCACATTGTTTCTAAGTACAAGAACCACACCATGGCTAAAGCAGTCCGCACTATGTGCATTGAGTCAGGACTCTCTAGGAGCTTCTTCGAGGTCATGCCGTACATGACCTAGGTTTGGAACAGAGTTCCCCATGGTCCATTGCCCCGTCCCGTCACCCCTTACCAGTCTTGGTGTGGACAGCGTGCAGATCTTTGTCTTCCGTGCGTCAGAGGTTGTGTCATTAGCGTCTGGCTCTCGGAGGAACAGCCGGACGGCAAACTAGGTCCCCATGGTCGTCTTCGCACCTTTCTTGGATGTCTCGTCAGTCGAAGGCTTGGAAGGGCATTCTGGAGTCGCCAGACATGACACTTTGGTTGCTGACTCTTTTGACCAATACAGCAAATCTCCAGCTCCTGGGTTGGTCACTCCAGTTGAGTGACCCATCCTGTCCTTGCCTCTTCGAGATTGACCCATCCACTCGTCTTGTGTTGGTCTGACATACTCACGCACTCTTGGTGTTCGTCTTCGTCCAAGCCAACTCAGGCTTTCAAGATGGTATATGTCATGTTCGGCGACACCAAAAGGCCCTTTATGTGCTGAAACGCTCACCTAGGCGTTGAAACATAGAAATCAGCCGCACCCTCTTGAAGAGAGGCCTTGTGCGCAACTTCGCAGATCTAGCCCTCTTCTTCACACCAGTCGAGACCAACCTAGTCATAGTGCTTGTCACGTCACCTGACCTTGTCGCTGTCTGACGAGTGAAGGATGTGTTGCAGTCCACGTACAAAAATAAAAGACCTTGGGCCTCCACTGGTCTTTCTGGGCATGAATGTTTAGCGGGATCACGCCCACAACATTCTACATAAGCATCAGGCAGCCTACGTGCATAAGTTAGCCGAGCGTTTTGCGAACCCCTTGCCCACTCTATCGAGTACTTCCACATCCATGACCCCAGAAGGTAAGATCAAGATGAAAGCTTCTCATGCCCGCACACATGGTGTTGGTGTGGATATGACTACTTTTCTTCCTCTCATTGGGTCAGTCATGTTCCTCGCAACCATCACGCAGCCGGAAATTGCCTTTGCCGTGATTATGTTGACCCAATTCTCCAAGTCCCCACATCAGTTGCACCTAGATGTAGCCATTCGTGTGGTGCGGTAGGATGTCTCCAGCACATGTCGTGGACTGGTGTTTTGACACTAGCCGCCTGTAGTCACCGAAGACTACACCGATAGTGACTGGGCTGGAAGCAAAGACGGTATAAGTCACACTAGATAGACCTTTCTCACCGCCGTCATGGATTTCCTGTGGAGAACTGGGATGTACGGGTGCACTGCATGCAGCACTGCGAGGGCACAGTACGTAGCATTGAACACCGGTACATGCAAGAGTGCAAGGCTCCGTCGTCTGCTGTGTGAGTTTCATCAGCCCGCATCGCCCGTCACGTATTGTGACAATGACAGTGCCATGGCCATTGCAAGAAATGATGTCATTCATCACACGCACACAAAGCACATCAATGTGGAATTTCATCATGTACACACTTTGTTGCATGAGGGCAGCATCCAAATTTTGTGCGTTGAGACAATACAACAGCAAGCTGACTTCTTGACCAAGGCAGTCCAACGCACATCGTTCAAGAAGGCCGTTTGTCTAGTTGGTCTGCATCCGTGAGTGTGTAGTCATGCATTTGCAAGATCCCCCTACGCCCTTCGTGTGCTCATCATCGCACTTTTCTGTCTTTGCTAGACGGTGGAGGCATGAGGGTATGGGGAGCATGACTTATGGTGTGTCTTGTGGCTGCATGACTGTTGCATGTGCATGTACATTGGTGCCTGTTGGTTCTTGTGCATCCTCATTGTGCTCTGTTGTGTCCTCCGGGCTTGTGTACATCGGCATGCAGATGACTGACGGCGAGACTCCATCTAACTGTACCATTGCGTCTGCAGTGTCATGCCCTGCCTAGGGTCCATGTCTCATGTTGCATAGCACTGTTTACCTTCATGGA
Source organism: Penium margaritaceum (assembly GCA_023375785.1). Lineage (NCBI taxonomy): Eukaryota > Viridiplantae > Streptophyta > Zygnematophyceae > Desmidiales > Peniaceae > Penium > Penium margaritaceum. The sequence continues at coordinate 320,287 of SZWC01000521.1, forward strand.
CCATCATAGGTACTGCCTGAGTTCGGGCGGCCATAACTCTTTACTGCTTTTTTTCTACATGTTTCTAACTGCACGACCGCATTTGCAACATTGGTATCATGGTATGGTCCATTTTTCAGGCAAAACGGACGACCTCCGGGTTTTGGGCTCTCAGTTGTCTGGCAGGGCTCAGCGAGGAAACCCTGCCTGCCAGAGAATAGGTCTAGGTCTATTTTCTGATTGGCCGGTTGGCTGAGTAAAAAACTCTACAAAGCTGGGGGGGAGCTAGAACTTGGATGGGTCTCCCATTGTTGCTCATTCTTCATTCCTAATCAGTCACTTTCAGTTTTCAGCTGCTTTCTGGTGCTAACACTGGCGCGCGCGTTTCTGAGTAACAAACCTAGAGCTTCCAGACTTAGACTCTAGAGCAGCAGACTTAGCGGGCAGTAGACTTGAGAAAAGAGCGTGGAAGCCAGCACGCTACATCAACAACGCTGCTGCACCAACCTGCTGCCTAGCTTTTCCATTTTGGTATCCGAGCCAGAGCGGAGCAGCAGCAGTAGAAGACTGGCGTACAGGTGCTTGACAACGCCGGCGGACCCCCATACGCGCCACTGCAGGGAAAATGCTGCCGATTCTTTCCGGCAGCATTGACCCGCCTGGTGGCGGCGTCAGATTTTTACCCACGGCTACTGGGCCAGGGGAAATGCTCCCAGATTTTTCCGGCAGCACTGACCCCCACGCGTGATGCAAGGAGGTGAGCGGCAGGCCGCGTCCTACTCCTGCGGGCGACAACGCACGCGGTAACATCACCCAAGGGCTATGACTAGCACCAGCAATCAGCAGCAACAGCTTGCAGCAGTAGTAGCAGCGGCAGGCAACAGCAGCGAGCAGTGGCAGCACCAACCAGCAGTAGGTGCGTGAAGCAGCAGCAACCGGCAGTAGCAACAACTCGTAGTAGCTCGTAGCAGCAGCAGCCTGCACCAACAAGCAGTAGCGATGGCCAGCAACAGCAGCTCGTAGCAGCAAAAGTAGCGGCAGTGAGCAGCAGAAGCAGCAGCAAGCAATAGCAGCAGTAGGCTGCAGCAGATGCAGCAGCAAGCAACAACAAGCAACAGCAATAGCCGGCTGCAGCAGCAGCAACAGTGAGCAGTAGCCTCTAGCAGCCAGCAGCGGATCCTACTACTCGTAGCCCACAGCTCACCGCAAGCAGCACATTACAAGCAACGAACTCGCTGCTCGCAGCAAGTAGAAGACTCCTGGCAGCAAGCAGCGAGCTCGTTGCTTGCAGCCCGCCGCTCACAGCAAGCAGCAAACCTCATTGTGACAAAAAAAAGGAAAGAAAAAAGAAAAAACAGGAGGAAAAAATCCCCCACCCCAGCAACGGCCGCCATAGCTATTGTAATAGCCACAGCAGCCGCAGTAACAGCAACAGCAGCAACAACAGCAACAGAAGTAGTTGTTGTTGTAATAGTAGCTGCAATAGTAGTAGTAGTAGTAGTAGTAACAACAACAATAGCAGAAGCCGTAGTAGCAGTAGTAGCCATAGCTCCACCAACGGCAAGCAGCTGTAGCGGCAGCAGTAGTAGCAGCAGCAGCATCAACGACAACAACGGCTCCAAACGCGCAGCAACAGCCCCAACATTGGCCATTCCTGACATCTGCATCTTGCCGCGGACGTCACTACTAACGTCACCAACACACAAAAACAAACAAACAAACAAAGAGGACTAGGGGGAAGAAACTCTACAGTAGCAGTCCTGCAGATAACGCGGTGGCAGTTGCTGACGTCAGCTGTCCTAGGCTGACGTCCTCGCTCACATCAGCAGCACACACAAGAAAATACAAAGAGAGCGGACACCAAAACTCACCATGGCTAACAGCCCCAGTGGGGAGGGGTCCTCCTCTGTTGGGGGGACCCCCAGCCACCTTTTCTTGCAGCAGCTCCAATAGCTGTAGTAGCACCAGCAGGAACATCAGCAGCCCACCGGCGTCATCCCTGGCTCCCCTGACTCCCTGGCTGTCATTCAGCAACAGCTCACCGCCTTCACGCAGCAGCTTGTAGCACTGCAGCCACTGGCCTCGCCGACTCCCACAAGTGCCCCACCGTCGTTCATTCCTCCTAGGTACGCCAGCTCTGTTGTGTTTGTTGTCACGCATTACTTGGCGCAACAGCAGACTCAGCGCCAGCTGCAGACAATGACCTCTGTCCTTGGCCCCGTTGTGGGCGCCAGCCGCAGGCAAAAGGACTTTGAGATGCCACCCCCGCCACTTCAGGCCGGTGAGCAGTTCCGGAGCTGGGAGCTTAGCTTTTGCATTTAGGTGCAGGGTGAAGGTTTGTGGGCTTACAATATCCTTTCGTACGACTCCACTCATGGTGACCAGTTGTGTGACGCTGGTCGTGCCGTACGCGCCCTTGTCCCCGTCGCTCCTCCGGCTTCCCGCCTAGCCTTAGAGCCCTTTCTCGGTGACTTCACCGCTGGCGGCACCCCAGACCCTACAGTCCCGTGGCACGTCCTCACCCGTCCCCATCGCCTGTCCAACAAGGTTGAGACCAGCCGTCTGCTACGGGAGTTCAACTCTCTCCACATGGGGGAGATCAAGACAATCACCATTTACTAGTAGCAAGCTGAGGACATCCTTTGTCGGCTAGGAAAACTTGCTCCACCCCCTCTAGCCGCGCTTCTCACCATCAAGAGAGGTGCCACCGACACGTACGTGGACGTCTTCGTGTACTACTCCCAGGATACCCTCATGCCCGGGGCATCTGAGCTCTTCCTCAGGATTGAGGAAGCTTGTCTGGAGTCCCGCCTCCAGTGCACAGAGGCCCTTGCCTCCCCTGAAATCACTTCAGTGGCCGTCGCTTCCCCCCTAGTAGCTACCTCCACCAGCTCCTCATCGCCGAGGAAGAAGAAGAAACGGAGCAAGAAGGACAAGGGTCAGTAGCAGCAGCTGCAGCAATCTACTGGGTCGAGCGATGGTGGCTCGGTCTGCCACAACTGTGGCGAGCCAGGGCACGGGTGGTACACGTATCTGCTACCGACGGACGAGGCGCGCGTCATTGCCACCATGCTTTGCCAGCGGGAGCGCCGTCTCGCCTCTGCCGCCGTAGCTGTCGCCACCCCTGACGCCTCGCCCCCGTCAAGCAGCTCCACTCCTCCGACCGCCACACCCGTCCCGTAGACGCCAGCTCCACAACAGCATCATCCGGAGCCTTTGGCGCCTCCGTTTCCTTCACCAGGGCAGTCCTCCTCCTTTTCAAAACTCAACCGCTGTCACTCCACACTCAGTCTACACTCTCGAGCCGTCTACGCTTGAGAGTCAGCTGGAGCACTTCATTGTGCTTCAGCTCGGCCTGCCTCGCCCTCCCCCCAGGGAAGTGCGAGTTGCGTCAACTCCTGCTCGTCCACCTCACCTTGCTTGACTGAGATTGAGCTGCGATCATGTCTTGATTCTTTGTCTCTCTCACCGCCTTCTGTGATATCCTCCGCCCCCCTTCGTAACGACCTCGCGTGGCTTGATGATTGGCAGTCTCGGTCTGCGCCCCCTTCCACCGCGTCCGCGTCTCAAGCTTGCTGCCATGTGAATGTCAGTGATCTAGCGGCTCCGGCCCTGGACCCTCCCGAGACCTAGATCATCGACTCTGGAGCCACACATCACATGTCGGCCTCTTGTGAGGCCTTTAGTATGCTTGATCGTGTTGGCAATGTCTCTGGTGTCCGGATGGGCTCCGGACAGGTGTTACCTGTCCGCGGAGTCGGTGTCGTTCGTTTCCGTGGTCCTATCGGTGATGTCTTCGTGACCGATGTCTTCGTGACCGATGTCCTCTTCATCCCATGTCTTGAGCTTAGCCTCCTATCCGTTACTTCCCTTGACCGCATGAGCATGGACGTTGTGCACTTGCGTGGTGCTGGAACTCTGTCATTACGTCTATCTGGTCTTATCGTTCTTCACGCCACCGCCCGTGACAACCTATGGCATGTCCCTCACCTGTCCCCCTCTCCTTCCGTCCCCTCCCTATCGGCCGCCACAAGCCATCTGCTTGTCACTAGTGCACTCTCTCCGCAGCACACCCGCCTCCTACACCGTCGCCTTTGCCACGTCCACTCTGCTGCCATTGATAGCATGCTCTGCACCCAGCCCGCCAAGGGCCTTGACCCAGACACTTTCCCTTGGACGTGCCCTACGGAGTGCATTGATTGTGCTCAGGGCAAGAAGCACAGTCTACATACCCTGAGTCTTCCTCTCGTGCATCCGCCCCTCTAGACCTGGTCCATTCCGATGTCATGGGTCCCCTTCCTACCGATTCCGTCGGCGAATGTGGTCGATTTGTCCTCACTACTCCCGCTACCGTTTGGTCTTCTGCCTTCAGCAGAAAAGCGATGTCGCCCGCACCATTCAGGGTTGGTTTGTCCTTGCAGAGCGCGAGTGAGTTTGATCTCTTCACCGCTTTTGCTCTAATCGCACAAGTGCATACATGGGCGAGATCATGATGTTTCTCGCTTCCCACGATATCCACCATAAGACGTCAGTGCCCTACACACCCGCTCAGAACGGCGTCTCCGAGCGGTGGAACCGCACTATGGCCGATGCCGTCCGCACCATGCGGGTTGAGTCTGGTCTCTCTGATGGCTTCTACTTTGAAGCCATGGCTTACATGACATGGGTCTGGAACCGGATCCCTCACGAGCCTCTTCCTCGCCAGTCCACGACGTATGAGCACTGGTGCGGTCAGCGCGCTGACCTCCACCCGGCGCGCGTCTGGGTCTGCGTGGCCATCGTGTGGCTGCCCGTCCCGCAGCAGGGTGACAAGCTCGCCCCTCGCGGTCGTCCTTGCACCTTTCTCGACGTCTCTCGTCATTCCAAGGCTTGGCGCTTTTGGGATCCGTCTCGGCAGTGCATCGTCGAGTCCTGCGATGTCCTCTTCTTCGAGGAGCTTTTTCCACGCGATCTTATTCGCTCCGGCACATCCATGTCCCTCGCATCGCGTGGGAGAATGGTGAGTCCGTCCTCCAACCTGCCGCTTCCGGGTGACACATCACTTCATCCCTCTGAGCCGGTAGCCGCAGTCGCGTCTGCTGGCCCCTCTTGCCCAGCAGCCCCAGTCACGCCCGCTGACCCCTCCAAGCCAGCAGCCCCAGTTGCACCCGCTGGCCTCTCGGGGCCGGCAGCCCTGATCGTGTCCGTTCGCCCCTCCGGGCCAGCAGCCCCAGACACACCCGCTGCTCCCTCTAAGCCAGCAGCCCCAGTTGCGACCGCTGGCCTCTCAGGGCCAGCAACCCTAGTCGCGTTTGCTGGCCCCTCCGGGCCGGCAGTCCGAGTCGCGCCCGCTGACCCCTCCAGGCCAACAGCCCCTGTCCCGCCTGCTGGCCCTTCCGGGCCAGCAGCCTGAGCCGCGCCCGCTGGCCCCTTGGAGCCAGCAGCCCCAGTCGCATCCGTCGGCCCCTCCGGGCCAACAGTTTCAGTCGCGCCTGCTGGCCCCTCCAGGCCAGCAGTCCCCGTCGCGTTCGCTCGTCCCTCCGTGCCAGCAGCCCCGTCCGCCTCTGTTAGCCCGTCAGACTCGATGTCATCTACAGCTCTACTGCACTACACGTGTGGCCCAGGCGGCAGCCTTTGACCGAGACCGTCAGTGAGCGCACAGACCGCCGCACCGCACCCTGTCGCGCCTCGGCCCCCTCTTCCTCCACGTGTCTCCTCCACTCCTACGGTCGTGAGTGGGGACCCTGGAACCAAGGCCCTCGGCCTGACCACTTCGGCCATCATTGCAGACCATCACCCAAGCTCCGCACTAGGCTACGTCATGCTCCATCACGAGCATCGGCATGCCGTCATGGCTCCACTCGCACGCATCCCACCTGGAGATCGAGATGCACACGCTCTCTCAGTCCGCTCCATATCACGCCCGAAGAACCCAGCCACCCTACGTGAGGCTTGAGCCTCTCCTGAGGCCGCACATTGGGATGCTGCCTGCACAGACAAGCTTGTTGCTATCCAAGAGCACCACGTGTAGGACCTCGTCGCCCTACCTCTAGGTCGGAAGGCCATCGGTGCCAAGTGGGTCTTCTGGCAAAGAAGCCGGACGGGTCTTTGGACAAGTACAAGGCCCGCCTCATAGCCAAGGGATTTTCTCAAGTCCCCAGGGTTGACTACGACTAGATCTTTGCCCTAGTTCGTCGATTTTCCACTAACTGGTGCTCTTCAACCTGATTGCCCAGCATTGGTGGGAAGTGCATCAGATGGACGTAAGCAACACCTTCCTCTATGGCTAGCTGGAGGGTGAAGAGCTCTACATGGTGCAGCCCCCAAGCTTCGACGACGGCAATGGGAGTCTGGTGGCTGCGGAAGGCCCTCTATGGTCTGAAGCAGTGGCCTCGGTAATGGAACCAAGAAATTAGCAGCACGCTCCTCCGCGGTGGTCTTTTGCTTGGCACCGCTGATCCCGCACTGTTTGTTAGCCCGCAAGGCCAGACCTTTGCCGTTGTTCTGGTCTACATCAACGATCTACTCATTACGTCGCCAAACATGGCTGCCATCCAGCGTGTCAAGGACTTGCTGTACAATGCCTACCATATGAAAGATCTCGGATCTGCCCGAGTCTTCCTGGGTACGAAGCTCAAGCATGATCGCTCCCAAAGTATCCTGCACGTCGACCAAGCTACCTATGTGCAGACCCTGTCCACTCGCTTTGCCGAGGACATGCTCTTCGTGCCAAGCGCATCTTCACCCATGTCACCTGATGGTCAGGTGAAGCTAAAGAGTCCCCACCCAGCCGTTGTGGGGGAGCTAGTTGATGTGACCATGTATCTGCGAGTCATTCGGTCACTGAAGTTCCAGGCGACGACGACGCGCCCAGACATCGCGTTCTCCATCAACCTCCTAGCTCAGTTTTCTCAGGAGTCGCGTCACCTCCACTTTGAGGCCGCAATCCGAGTACTGCGCTATGTCGTCTCGACTCCTCGGCGAGGTCTCATGTTTCGCCGCCAGCCATCTGTGGTCGTAGTGGGCTACATCGACAGTGACTAGGCCGGCAGTCCGGACGGTAACAGTCGCACAGGCTGGATCTTTCTGATCGGCAACACGGCTATGTCCTCGCATAGTGGCAATCAGGGGTGCATTACACGCAGCACTGTTGAGGTTGAGTACGTGGCCCTTGCTTCAGGCGCGTGGAAGAGTGTGTGGTTGCGTCGTCTGTTATCTGAGTTGCGTCAGTCCATCGCATCCATCACGTTACACTGTGACAATGTCAGTGACATGGCCATCGCCGACAGTGACGGCGTGCATCACACATGCACCAAGCACATCAACCTTGAGTATTGCTATGTGCATTCGTTGTTGCATGACGACAGCATCAGCATTGTGTGGGTTGAGACAGCACAACAGGTTGCTAACTTCTTGACCAAGGCACTGAAGTGCAACTCGTTCACGAAGGCTGTGAGTTCGATTGGTGTGCGCCCGTGAGTTGCGGTATTTGTCCCTGTATGAGTCTCTGCATACCCTCGGGAAGTCTGACTGTTGACTATGTCTCTGCCCGCCGATGTACACTACGCATGTGAGTCGTGGCGGAGTGTTGGTTTTTGCGCATCCTCATTGTGTTCTGTTGTGTCCTCTCGTCTTGTGTACATTGGCATGCAGATGACTGACGACGAGACTCGACACCGCTGGAGTGTCGTCCGGTGGAGCCGACACACGTTGAGGCCTACTCCCTATTCGCTGGAGCCTCCTCTCTCCGGCGACGTGCTCGGCTCCATCGGCAAGCCTCCTCGACGGTCGGGTCGCCTGCGGTCACTGCCAACGCTGATGTTGTCTGCATATCTCAAGCGCTGGATCTAACTCTACCATAGCGTGTGCAACGTCATGCTCTGCCTAGGGTCCATGTCTCATGTTGCGTGGCAACGTTTAGCATCATGGACCATCATAGATACTGCCTGGGTTTGGGCAGCCATAACTCTTTACTACTTTTCTTCTACATGTTGTTTACCGCACAATTGCGTTTGCACCGTTGCTATTATGGTATGGTCCAGTTTACAGGCAAAACGGACGACGCCCGGGTTTTGGGTTATCGGCCATCTAGCAGGGCTCACTGAGAAAACCTTGCTTGCCAGAAAATAGGCCTATGTATGTTTTCTCATTGGCAGGTTAGCTGAGTAACAAGCTCTACAGAGCTGGGGGGGAGCTAAAACTTGGAGGGGTCTCCCATAATTGCTCATTCTTCATTCCTAATCAATCACTTTCAGTTTTCAGCTGCTTTCTGGCGCGCTCACTGGCGCGCGCGTTTCTGAGTAATAAACCTAGAGATTCCTGACTTAGACTTTAGAGCAGCAGACTGAGGGGGCAACGAACTTAAGAAACGAGCGTGGAAGCCAGCACGCTGCATCAACAACGCCGCTGCCCTAACATGCTGCCTAGCTTCTCCATTTGTGCCCATGGGTCATGGGGGAGTTGTGATTTGCGTGTACGCCGTCTTACTCATCTGTACTTTGATCTCTCGGCTGGTGTACATGCTTGTGAAGACGAATGACTTGGTGGACGTTGACGACGACAAGCGCTAAGCACTGGAGGCAACATTGGACCATTTTCAGTGGCAAGGGTCCCATCTCCTTGTGTGGAGTCTCTCCACTTGGTAGCAATGCGCAGCCAGGTCCATCGACAGCAACCACCAACAGTCATGTCACCAACCGTCATGGACATCCGTTCTTGGTAGCATAGAGTTTACATAGGTTGAGGCAGCCATGACACTCATGTGTGATTTTTCTAGCTGATCTGACTGCACGACTGTGTTTACAACGTGCATGTTTTGGTATGATCCAATTTTTAGGAATGACGGATGATACCCGAGTTTGGGACTATCGGTCTTCTCGCAAGAGTCATTGAGAAAACCTCACAGGCCAGAAAGTAGCGCATGTTCTTCATTGGCTGGTAACAGGGATGGCAAAGCGAGGTATAGTGTATCAATAGTGCACAATACCGAGGTTTTTGGTCCAACTTTAGTACCGTACCGCGGTATCGGTACTCTTGCCGAAAGTACTGCGGTACGCGAAATTTTTTTTTTTTTGGGTCGTTACTAGAGCGCTAATCACGTTGTACCGTGATTACAACGGTACTTTGAACACTTGTCGGATATTCGACCCCATCGTGCAGTTTTCACGCCGAGATCGAATTTTCCTCGCATCCCCATTGTCAATCCATTGCGTCCGCAAGAATCGGCAAGCTTTTCTAGTCCTTTTGTGGCGATGTTGGTCTGTAAGCTTTTAAAGTAACGCCGCACGGTACCGTCGTACCGTACTGCGTTACTACAACGGTATCTTAGGAGCTTAGAACCGATACTGTACCAGTACTATGAAAGAAAAACCGTATCGCCGTATGCTGCAGTAAATTAACGCGTGCTATTGATAACATCGAGAGTACTGCTGCTATCCCTGGCTGGTAGATTGAGACCTAGGTGAGTGTGTGGGGAGTCTCAACACCACACCTTGCTTTTGCTGTGAACTGAACTACTGCTCACTTTTAGATGCACTAAGGCAAGTTTCCCATCTCACAACTGAGCGGCTTGCATTGCTCATACGGTAAGTCTGGACGCAGCAGACCACCAGGTCAGCCCAAGTGTGCGAGGCGACAGAAGATAGTCTTGTCCTATTCAGTCCAGTGTCATCTTCATTTGCGTGCTCACACAATTTCAGCATATTGCTAGTCACAATGGTGGGGTTGAGTACACCGAGACACAGCAACATACTCTGGTGCACAATTTATCTTGTGCAATTGCATCTTTTCCTCCCTGTAGATCGAGATTTGTGCTATTCTAAAAATCACGTCTTCTTTCCTGAAATTTGTTATCTCAATGGAAACTGGAGACTAGTCCACCTACATGTTTAGGAATATTGTCATGTCAATAACCTGTCCTGGTTCAGTACACTCAGCGTGAAACAGAGCTCTAAGAAAAGAGGGCTCGAACTGTCTATACTGTTAAGTATTTGTTTCAAATCTCAGCTATTCCAAACTGCCCATTTCGGTGAAGAAGTAACAGCAGGGTAAGGTCATGCACACTTCAGTCGACATACTTCTGACACCTCACTGACAAACCAAAACCAAGATGACAAGCGGAGCAGGTATGTGGGTGGATGAAGACACTTTACTCATATGAGAAAAAATGTATAAAACGATCAAGAACACCATGTCAACAATCAAACCCCCCAAAAAAAACACCACGTAACAAACAAAGACACCAACTGATGATCCAT
>SZWC01000521.1:338687-349790 GCA_023375785.1 Penium margaritaceum
GCTGCACAGCTGCACAGCTGCACAGCTGCACGGCTGCACGGCTGCACGGCTGCACGGCTGCACGGCTGCACAGTTGCACAGCTGCACGGCTCCACGGCTGCACGGCTGCACTGCTGCACTGCTGCACTGCTGCACTGCTGCACTGCTGCGGCTGCATAGCTTCACGAATGGGGCCAGACCTGATGGGCTGAACTGCTGAGTTGAGCAGAGGCAGAGTCACAGGCTACACTGCTGCTGGAGACGAGTGTTAGAGACACGAGGTGACAGAATGGGCAGCACAACTGGTGGCAGGAAGTTACACCCGGAAGCAGAAGGAGCTGCTGCTGCTGCTGAGGTGCTGCTGCCGAGCTGTTGCAATGGAGTTGACAGGGCGGGAGTTATGGGAACAGTCGCGGCACTGCGACTGTGAGAGGTCACAAGGAGTGGAAGTCACACCACCTAGCAAAATGAGACGCTTTTGCACAACCCATGCGATGCAGGTTACAATGGGAGAGCCAGCGCAACACTGCGTCCGCATTGGAGGGTGCTGAACTTGGGAAGCCACACGACTGGCTTGCAGAAATCCAAGGACCAGCTGTACAATCGCAGTGAAGGTGTCGCAAAGTCACACGACTGACTGAACTGCTGCTGCTGGAGAGCATAGGACAAACCGAACTTCTGAAAGGTCACACAACTGGCTGAGCTGCTGTGATGGAGTTCACAGGAATAGCTGAACTGCTGCAACAGAGGTCAACAAGACTGGCTGGATTGCTGCAACAGACGTCGCAGGACTGGTTGGACTGCTGCACTGAAGGTTACCTGACTGGCTGAACTTCTGTAACAGAAGTCCCACCATTGGAAGTCTCAGGAGTTGGGAACCTGTGACTCCACGGTTGTTCAGCTCCATGCAATTGGCCACAAAAGAACCCGCCGCCATGCTGCTGGTGCTTCACCTATGGTCAGCTGCTGTTGCTGCTGCTACTGCTAGTTCTGTTGCCTCTGCTGAATTTGGGGCTGGTGCTGGTGCTAGCATTGGAGCTGCTTCTCTCGTAAGCCACTGCTGCTTTATGCTGCTGCTGAAGGTGAATCTGCTACATGTGCAGCTGCAGCACTTCCACAGAGGTGCTGCCGGTGCAGGTACAGGTGCATGTGGTGTTGGGGCAGCTGCAGCGACAGAGAGACTACGGAATGTCTGCACTGGTCAGGCCAATGCAGACAGTAGAGGGACTGCTAGGACAAAGGGAACTGTCAACGAAGGAGAAAAGCACCACAGGCTCTTGCACATTAGGAAGGGAAGAGAGAGCACAAAAGGGGAGGAAGTCAGGCCACAGGGCCAAGAAATGCAGGGAGAAGGCTACAAAGTGCTCCTGCTGCTGCTGCTGCCAAGAGGAACAGGGTGAAATGGTCTGGAGACAAAGCATGTGGAGTCACAGGACGGGTTCAAGCGTTTGAAGGGGGTCAATGGGATAAAGACACATGGGATCCGGTACATGGCTGTACAGCTGGCAGGACAAGATACACCCGTCGCAGGATGGAAAGCACCAGACTCTGCTCCCACAGCTGCTCGATGGAGGCAGCAACAAGGTTCAAAGCGGTGCGAAGGCAGAGACAGGAGAGAAATCCACCGACACGGTGCACCGTCTGAGGAGATCGCGGGATGGAAAGGTTTGAGACCAGCTGCACAGATGCTGGGGTCGAGGACTCGGCATGTCAAATGTCAGATGCAGTTCAACACGGGCAAGGGAATGGAGGTATTGAGACGAGATATCACCCCAAAGCTGCTACGGTAGAGACCGCCATAGGATGTGTTGTCAAGATATTCGACTGCATGGCTGTTGTGTTGGAAGTCAGAGGACAGGGAGGCACACCACTGGCTCTACGACTGTTCAACTGTTGGCCTTCATACGAGAAAGCAGAGGAGGAAATGCTGAACCGCTGCAGAGGAGTTTTTAGATGTGATGTTGCACGGCCAGCTGCTGCACAACTGCTGCATAGGAGGTTACTGCGAGGGGATGCACTGTACCAACTGTGGAACCGACCGGCTGCCATGAGTGTTGTGATGGGGCACACTGGACGGCAAGGTACACAGGATAGGCTTCTGAGAGGATGCACTGGAGATTACAGCACGCCGAGTCACAGCACTGGATGCCTGCATGCTTTGATGGAGAACATGGTATGGGCAGTCACAGCACTGGATGTCTGCATGCTTTGATGGAGAACACAGTAAGGGCAGTCGCAGCACTGGATGCCTGCATGCTTCGATGGAGAACACGGTATGGGCAGTCGCAGAACTGGATGCTCGAATGCTTCAAGGACATGATGCAGATGAGGTGATGCGGAAGTGAAGGAAAGACGGCCTGCGCAGCTGCTGCATCCATTTTTAGGTCACAAGATGGGAAACTGAAAGAGCAGCTTCACAGTGCTCACATGCCATATCACAAAGGAAGGTGAAGGCCGGTTTCACAGATGCTCCAAAGGAGACTGGGGAAGCCACGAGGCTTGGCACTGAACTGGGCGGAAATTGGTTTTGCAAAGTAGCTGAAAGGGTGCAAAGTCACAGGAGTAGGCGCACAGCTGCTCCAAGGAGGCCACGTGATGGAAAATGGGATTGGTTGCACAGATGCTGTAGTGGAGGATTGGTTGTACAGATGCTGAAGTGGAGGATTGGCTCCACAGATGCTATGGTTGAGGATTGGTTGCACAGATGCTATGGTTGAGGATTGGTTGTACAGATGCTATGGTTGAGGATTGGTTGTACAGATGCTATGGTTGAGGATTGATTATACAGATGCTATGGTTGAGGATTGGTTGTACAGATGCTGTAGTGGAGGATTGGTTGTACAGATGCTATGGTTGAGGATTGGTTGTACAGATGCTGTAGTGGAGGATTGGTTGCACAGATGCTATGGTTGAGGATTGGTTGCACAGACGCTGTAGTGGAGGACAGACTGCAGATGGAGGAGAAAGAGAAGCACGCGGTGGGAGACCACAAGACCAGCTCGACAGCTGCAGTGGGACAACACGCGGACAGGAATCCAAAGGGGTCACACAACCAGCCACTGCAGGGGAGGAGAGTTGGGAAGTGACAGGACCCAGTGCGCGGCAGCTGATGGATGGATGGATGGAAAGACACGCGATGGAACGTCACATGGGCCGATGCACAACTGCTGCGAGGAAGGCCAGAGGGTGCGAGGTCACAGAACTCGCAGCAGAACAGCTGCGACAGAGGCTGAAGGACTTGCTGAACTGCTGGGATGGAGATTCCAGGACTGACTGAGCTGCTGCAAAGAAGATCACAGGTTTGGCTGTACAGGTCAGGAGGGAAAGACAACCCATCCACTGCACACTTGCAATGTTGAACATCACATGATTTGACACCGACTGTCAGCTGCTCAGCGGCTTAGACAAAAGTCCCGACATGGCAGCCCTCAGGAAGCGCAGCCGCACAATGGCCCCAGCCAAGGTCAGGGGATAGAAGTGCTTTCGATGGAGGTCACAGGACTGAACGTCACAGGGCCAACTCCACCACTGAAGGGGGAGGCACAAGACTTGCTGCACTAACTGTTTGAACTGCTGCGGTCGAGATCCTCAAGACGGGGAACAAAGAGAGACTGCCCAACATGAGGTGGAGCGCACAGGACAGGCTGCAGCACTAGAAGACTCAGTCACATTACCGGCTGCCCAGCTGCTTTGATGGAAGCCACAGGATGGGAACTCGAGGGGATGGGTGCACAAATGTGTGGAGAATCGGGGGTGGAGGGTGAGGGGAAGGAGAGGAGGAGATGGAGATGAGTGAATACAGATGAGGTGATGCGAAGCAAAGGAAAGAAAAGCTGCACAGATGCTGCGGTGTCCGTCGCCAGAAGGAATGTTGAGGAGAGCGGCTGCACTCCACTCAACTTGCCGCCCCACATGGCGGATCCTTTCACTCGTGAGGACGGGTTCACAAGTGCTCGAAGCAAACAAACTAGGCAGTCACAGGAAGGCTGCCAAAGGACTGGGTGCTCAGAATTTTTTTATATGAAGTCCATGGGGTGGAGCGCCAACAGGGACAGGGTGCAGAGCTGCTCCATGGATGCCACTGGATGGTAAGTTCGAGGGCTACATGCATAGCTGATGCAGAGGTGGGGAGAAGGTCTGGTTGCGGAATCAATGGGATGATGACATCCGGAACAAGTCACAAGTGAAGCTGTGCGGGTCGACATGTGCAGCTGCACCACTACTCATCTCGGGACCAGCTTGACAACTTCAGTAGCGGGGAACAAACGTCAGGGAGTGACCGGATCGCCCCGTGTAGTTGCTAAGGTCACAGGAGCTGAGAAGTCAGTAGACCCCCATGCACGCCAGCTCCTTGATGGAATGTCGCACGATGGGACAATGGAAGGTCACAGGATGGGACGCCACAGTGACCCACGCACAACTGATGCAGAGAAGGCCACAGGGTGTGTGCACTCGCAGCACAACAGCAGCCATGGGGCCCAAAAAACTGGCTCAACCGCTGCGACAGCAGCGTAAAGGACTGGATGAACTGCTGCGATGGAGATCATGGGAGGGGAATTCAACAACTTGTAGAAAGAAGCACGAGCTGCACACGGAGTCCCGATCCGGCAACAGAGCAAAGGGTTGCAGGATTTGCTGCACTGCTGCTGCACCAAGGTCACAAGAAGATGGAAGACACGGGTTCTGCTGCACAGATGCTCGTCATGCTTCTCATGAAGACCATCGGCAAGTCCCAAGGGCAGCTCCACGACTGCTGGCATGAATGAAAAAAGTTTCAATGGCACAACTGCTGACAAAGGAAAATCGGACCAGGTGATGCGATGCACGTGACAGGATGACTGGACACAGCACTTCCTGCACAGCTGCTGCAGTGGACATCAGATTCAAAGTCCTAGGGACAGATGAACTACTGCTGCCAAGGTGGAGGTGACAGGATGGCANGGGGCCCAAAAAACTGGCTCAACCACTGCGACAGCAGCGTAAAGGACTGAGTGAACTGCTGCGATGGAGATCATGGGAGGGGAATTCAACAACTTGTAGAAAGAAGCGCGAGCTGCACACTGCCTCGACGTAGTCCCGATCCGGCGACAGAGCAAAGGGTTGCAGGATTTGCTGCACTGCTGCTGCACCAAGGTCACAAGAAGATGGAAGACACGGGTTCTGCTGCACAGATGCTCGTCATGCTTCTCATGAAGACCATCGGCAAGTCCCAAGGGCAGCTCCACGACTGCTGGCATGAATGAAAAAAGCTTCAATGGCACAACTGCTGACGAAGGAAAATCGGACCAGGTGATGCGATGCACGTGACAGGATGACTGGACACAGCACTTCCTGCACAGCTGCTGCAGTGGACACCAGATTCAGGGTCAAGTCCTAGGGTCGGATGAACTACTGCTGCCAAGGTGGAGGTGACAGGATGGCACGAGACAGGGTCAGATGCACAACTGCTGCCAAGGTGGAGGAGACGGGATGGTATGAGACAGGGTCAGATGCACAACTGCTGCCAAGGTGGAGGTGAGGGGATGGCACAATACAGGGTCAGATGCACAACTGCTGTTAAGGTGGAGGTGACGGGATGGCACGAGACAGGGTCATATGCACAACTGCGGCCAAGGTGGAGGTGACGGGATGGCACGAGACAGGGTCGGATGTACAAATGCCAAGAGCCGCAGACGCTGCTCATGTCACCACTGCCACTGCCACTGCCTCTGCTGGCCCATCCGCCACCACCGCAACCACTGCTGCTGCTACTGCTGGTGCTGCTGGTACTGTCGCCGCCGCTGCTGCTGCTGCTGCTGCTGCTGCTGCTGCTGATGCTGATGCTGATGCTGATGCTGCTGCTGCTGATGCTACTGCTACTGCTCAAGCTGCTCCTGCTGTTGCAGCTGCTCCTGATGCAGCTAATGTCACTGGCGCTGCCATAATGCCACTGCTCCCCTGTAGCAACATGGATGTAGGACAGAAGAGCTTGCAGAAGGGGGCAGCACAAGCAGACCGCATTGGGTGGAAGCTGGCACATCGGTACACAAGACCACTTGCAAATAGGATCCAGCTGCATGGGCTCATGCGGTGATGGGAAAAGAAGCCAGCACAGCCAGGAAAGCAACTGCCCAGGGATAAAGAGCACCTGAACAGAAGCTCTGGCACTGTCCGTGGATAAGAAGAGACTCTTGTTGAAGAAGTAGAGGAGTGCAGGGGGCAATGTTTGGCAGGGTGGAAGAAGTAGATCAATACACGAAAGAGAGGCTTGTGGAAAGAACGAGAGCAGGGGGAAAGGCAGGTAGTTGCTCATGAGATTTAACAGTCAGATGGGTTGTTCGTAACGCTTCATGGTCACATACCCCACCAAGAGGAGGGGGGAAGAAGGCCACCAACGTCAGTGCTGCTGCTAGTGTCACTGGTTTAGAGAATCTTGGACCATGGGAAGATCAACTCATGTGCGCAGGTTCGACCAAGTATGGGAGCCATAGGGCTTTGGAGCAGAGCTGAGGCCGAACGATCGAGGGAGTGCTGAACAAGGAGACAGCTGATGGCCATGCACTGGCAGAAACAATCCCATGCAAGACAAAGCTGAGGGTATCTGCTGCTTGGAAAGAAGGAACAAACGGCGAAGTTGATTCGGTTGGGAAGAAGAACAAGATGTCATACGGCTGCCACACTGGGCGCTGAAGTCAACGAATGAGAGACATGCTTGAATGAGCTGCTGCCATTAGAGTGGCAAGGTAACAGGCGGCTGCTGAGGTGTTGCTGAGCCGCACTGGCCTTACACCGTGCAGTCGTTCAGTAGGGTGCGATGCACATGCACACCGAGGATCCCGACAGAAACCGCGTGAAAGACAACCACTGCCGAAACGCTGGCGCATGGCGGAAGAGTCGTTGCAGCCGTGCTTCGTCTGCTGCAAGCAAGATGTGCAGCGATGCGTGATGGGGTGAACAAGCCCCGGAAGCCAAGCAAGGACGTCCCTCGCTTGCTGGCGCCAGTGCTGCCCACGACTCCCTGAGGAGGATGACATCTGTGGATCTGTGCACACACTTGATGGTGGGGAACAACAACATGCGCAGTTTCTACATGACACTGGCCGGCCTAGCAGTTGTTTACTTAAGCCGTCGTCGTCGCACATGTGAAAAGCATGGCAAAAGGTACGCAGTACTCAACGGATC
The DNA here is from genome assembly GCA_023375785.1 of Penium margaritaceum. Taxonomy (NCBI): domain Eukaryota; kingdom Viridiplantae; phylum Streptophyta; class Zygnematophyceae; order Desmidiales; family Peniaceae; genus Penium; species Penium margaritaceum. Next base: position 345,828 of record SZWC01000521.1, read on the forward strand.
GGGACAGCCTCACAGTTTTCCAATGGAGGTAGAAAATGTAGCAAATGTATGTTGCAGCTGTGGTCTGAAGAGTGACGCTCCCTATTTCGCTGTTCTTGCCTCTGCTCACACTGCCGCTGCATATCACACGACCATTCCAGTGGTGGCTAGGAACCAAACTGCGGACCGCAAAACACCGAGAGCTTGTTTGTGGCAGAGACAGAACGAGGAGTGTTGCTAACGGGTCACAAAAGAAACGACATATCTCAAGAGGACAATTGTGAGGTGCACGAGTGTTTGAGGCTGCAGGCAGCTGGCGGAGGATGAGTTGGACGCACAACTCTGACAGGTTGGAGCTGAGGCTCTCGGTTGCATCCACGTTCGTGCAAAGGCCAAGATTCTAAGAAGACAGATGCAACCACTGCCACGCGCACATCACGAACATGCTGCAAGTACAACTGCACATGCTTGGAAGCCTGAAGGCTTGGGCTTTGTGGCCATTGGTTTGCGGTGCTCTGTGCATTCTCTCCTGCTGCACAACTGCCAACACAAGGGGTGACCACAGCAGCACAGCAGCAAGACGGCAGCAGCACTGACACAGTGCGAGAGACATATTCACCCCTCACAGTCCGACACTTCCGTGGAAGGCTCCATTGACTTGTTGCTGGCCGGATGGTAGTGGAGATTTGGAGTTGGAGGTTGACAGAAGGAAAACAGATGAGAAGCTCCAGGTGTTGACTTTGTTGGAACTAGGAAAGGCTCCACTGTCCTGCCAGGAGCATCAAACAGGTAGCCGACTCTTCTCCCTCTTCCTGGATGGCTCACCGCTGGCTTCAGCGACTGCTCTGTGATTAGGCGAGTACGCTCGTGCGTCCCTTCCTTCACCAAGCAGCGCCGCAGACGGCAAATGGCAGCCAGAGGACGAAGGTCTTCAGTCAGCTGCTTCCACCCATGTGTGGTAAGTCTCCATTTCACCCTCCAAAACTTTGCTGCCAAGGACACAAGCAGCTTCGAGGCACAAGACGAGAGGCCAGCAAGCAACCAACAGTCCCTAGCGAGAAACATCCAGCGCAAACATCTAGCGGTAGTCTTTGGACTGACACTGGCTAAGAGAAGAGCTTGTCTGGTCCTCAGCATATCCAGGAAATCACTTGTACTGCTGGTGTTGGAAAGTGACATCTGCGTTCGTCAACCAGCGGCAGTCCTCCCACAGTCAAACTCTCCAGTCCTTCCAAGTTGGTGGCAGACGAATGCTGTGCATGTGTGCCTCCAAACTGTGCTGTATACACCACAGACACACAGACACACATCCACAGTACAAGACAGACCAAAGAAAAAAAGGCAGACAAGAGCAAGCGAAGCAAGCCGAGCAACGAGCGAAGCAACCGCAGAAAGCAGCAGCAAGGTGTGGGACAAGGACGTCGTGGGAGGAGTTGTCCCAAGTAGAGCAGGAGGGCTGAAGGGAAGGTGCAGATTGTTTACACTGGCAGGGGCAACACTGCTGTCCTCACTGGCTTGAAATAAAGCGCCTTGGGCAGACGGCTAACTCGCACTGGACGATGACCCTTTCAGTGGCCACTCTCTTCAAACTCTCTTCAACTGTGTGGAAAGTGGTTGCATCCATCACCAGCATCCGAATCGTGCTGCCACCAGTGAAGGCATGAACACCAACGCCACACACAACCCACAACAACACGACGTGCCGTAGACAACACAGAGCACAGACCTAACCAGCAACAGACAGTAGCAGCAGCATAACAATCGCGCCAGAGACAACTGCACCATGGAGAAGGAGCGCAACAAACTGACCATTCCGGCAGGCCTCACCGCGAGTCCCACCACAAAGCACGCAGACAACTTTCCCTGAACATTCACAGCCATCACAAAAGCCGTGACTTGCGCAGCACCACAGCATTGCAGCTGCTGTGCAAGCATGCAACAAATTCTTCCTCCTCTCTCACTTGCTGTGCATACTGTGGGCTTGCCAGCGATTAAGTCGATGAATCCACACATGAGAGGCGAAGCGGAGACTGCACAAAAGCAGGCTGTCTGGCTGGCTGGCTGGATGCAGTTGGGAGGTGGACGAAAAGTGCTGACAAGGGAACCAGTGTGAAAGGACAAGCTAAGGCCAGTTCCTGCCATACATAAAGAGCACATGGCAAACAGCTACAAGACCTTCGCCAAGACTGGCATAAGCACTTCTCTGTTATAACAGTGGGCCTCCTTCATAGCAGCGGCAGCAGCAGCAAGGGGTTGTTCCAGAAGTAGAGACGACGAGACGGGAGCAAGACAGTACTCTTCTCGCAGTAAGCAGATTGAGGAAGTCGATTTGGGATAGTTGGCGTGTCCTCGACGCGAGAGACAGCCTATCGAAAACCAGAGAAAGTCTTGGGGGTGGGCTCCGTTATGCCCCTGCTTCCAATAGTAGGTAGTGAAGTAGTTCAGTTGGTACATAGGTCAGTGGTTGGCGCAGAAGGTCCGCGAGAAGGCTCGGTTGCTGGTAGGTTGGTCCAGAGGTAGGCGGGTTGGAAGATACAAAGGGTAATAATACATCAACGCGTAGGTCTTGATCCACCGTCATATCCTTGCTGCCAACAGCCCTTAAAAGCCACCACGCAGGTGCACACGAGCCCCATACAGAGCATGCAGCTACATGCTGAAAAAGCGAACTTCAGTTTGCAAGCAAAATCGTGGGACAACTTGGATACCTTCTCAGTGAGGCTTCTCCCTTTCCCAACCACACCCTTTCCACACTGAACACATTGATTTCCGCATGCAGTGATTCCTCACAGGGCCCACCAGCCGATCCTTCAGCGGTAGCATTGTCAGAGAGATTGCCCCCTGGATGCGACATTGTCCCCTGGATGCGACATTGTCCACCACAGACGCACGCACCAACCAGCAAGCACACAACAGGGACCACCAAGCACACAACAGGGACCACCAAGACGCAGGCATGCATGCAGAGCACCAACCAAGGACAGGAGCAGCAGCAGGGGAGCTCCGGAGCATACGAAGAGCGCACCAAATGAGCAAAAGAGAGGGACAAGAGAGGGACGTGTGACAACTTGCGAGTGACAAGGCCATCCTTGCAATCACAAAGAACCTCGAAGGAGGAGGTAAAGGAAGTGTGAGAGCACTTGCTCTCAAAGCTGCCGCCACTCTCACACTTCAATGGCCATTGAGGTTGGGAGACCGGTCAGGCTCCAGAACGCACTGCCATCAAGAAAGAAAAATGGAACAGAACACGCAAGCAGAAAATGCGAAGGACACCCACGGACACGCAGACACAAAAAAGCATGCTGCAGACCAGACAAGGGACAAACAACTCACAGAAGCTGCAAGGCCACAAGCTCTGGACACAAATGAGGAAAGAACGTACTACAGAAACAAAACAATCTACAGCGTGGAGGCTGTGCCATAGGCTGAGCTAAGGGCCTGACCTTGCCATCGGAGCCCACACTAGACCATGCTGATGCATGCTACAAACGCACAAGGACAGTGGAGGGCAGTCCAGGGTGGGCAACACCAGGCGGTTGATAGAGCAACCCCACACCCCACCCTTCAGTCTGGGACGTGGCCCAGAAAGCGGCACAGATCATCATGGCACACAGACACTCCCTTACGGCACCAGCCGGTTGCGGTTGTGGGCCTTGTCAGTCCTGGTCCTCTCCTGACAAAGGTGTGAAGGTACCAAACCACGGCACATGTGCAAACACCAGCTGAGTGGTAGGTCTCCACATGGCAAATGCGATAGAGAAACGAACTGGTCACAATAACTTTTCCATGACCATTTTTCCATTGCAACCGGCCAGGATTGAGTAAGGGAGAAGGGAGTGGCACTTGCTGCGGGTAACGAACATCAATGTGAAAGAAGAAAGAACGGCAAAGCACCGGCTGACTACCTCTGGCTTGACGGACAGGGGTGAAAGGGGGGAGGGGGGAGCAGTCCGGCTTCACAGATGCGCGGGGGGGGGGGGGGGG
>SZWC01000521.1:354599-370519 GCA_023375785.1 Penium margaritaceum
CCCCCCCCCCCCCCCTCCCTTATCAACCCACCTGCCCGCCGATAGAGGCCCTCGCAATTGAGAGTCGCGATGGTACGGGCGGCCAGTGGGCTGTTGGGAGGCAGGCGTGTGTGGTGGTGGGGGGGGAGGGGGGGGGGATGTGGGACTTCGTCGGGGATTCTGCCAGACGGGCGTCCGTAGGAATCCCCCCTCCATGCATGGAGAGTCGAAAATCCATGTTTGCTCTATTTTACATTTTTCTCGACTTTATACCCGCGTTTGATGTACAAACCACTGAAAAACCCACCCCCTAATTACACCTGGGGTTTTAGGGTTTATTTTTCCGCGGGCACCTGTTGGGCCCCGCGTCAACGGGGCCTAGTAGGTCCCCCTTTAACTCATGGGGAGTCTCGGACCCCCTAAGCAAACTTCTTACAAACCTCTTACGAAAAATCTCAAACCCTTTTCTTACCAAGTTTGTGATGATTGGGTCAAGAAATGTGACGTCATCATGTCGACGCCGCATCAATGCGACTTCGACATGCTCTCTTTTGACAAACGAGAGGGTTACATTGTTCGTTTTTTTTTTTCGCCGTCAAACTCGCGTCTGTGTCGAAGGGGCGGATCAGGCTTATTTTTCCGACATAGGGGCGGCTGGGGCTTATTGTTCCAAGCGAGGGGGGGGGGGGGGGGGGGTCAAGCTTATTGTCCCGAACGATGGGTATATGGTCATTCCGCCCCAATGGGCCAATATCTCATAGTTGCTTTGTCTGCGGGCGTTCTAGCTGATGCATCCCCAAAAGCGTCAAAATAAGCCTGAGGTATTCGAAATCTGAATATAAACCACTCCATACCCAAAACGATAAAAAAAATACACCATGCTTGTTTTGACGGCCATGCCCGATCCGTGACTAAAGTCATCGATCGAGCAGAGCGAGGGGGTGATGTGTCACCCAACTCACTTCGCTCCCCTGTTACGTACCAGACGTACATGATCCTCTAATCTTCCTGATTGAGAATTCCTGTCATTGCACAAACATTCCACCGCACATCGAGACGAAGATTTTCACCCTCACGGCCGATGGCGATTCGGCAACCACACTCGCCCTCTGGTGAACCTTCCCGAGCTTTCTGACAACTTTGACCACGCTCTCAAATCTACGACAGAAGTGTCACGACCTTTCGGTCGACTTCTCAACGTACTGAGCCAAATCTGGACTTGCAAAGATGCTTCTTGCATCTTCACCGTCGATTCTTGTAACCTCCGATTTCTCAACGGACCTTCTCAAATCCAAGCACACACGGCGAGAATCCACACACATTGCTCGACAATCAACCTAACAACCCCGACTATGTCCCGTTCATTACTCGACACTCGTATACGTGTGTTCGATCATTTCGGCACCGGTCATCGAGATACACTTACCGCTAATTGTAAATTGCTCAAGTGTCCCAAATTCTAAATCATGTCAAGCCTCACAACTTCTACCCGTTCACCATCTACGCTCCATTCGGCGTAACACTTGGCATCAGTGAAAAGTGGCGTTGGAGAGGCATCCGACTACTTAACCCATACGGATGACTACCTTGCACAAGCCGTTATTGCATCTCGCATGTCAAGACTTCGCACACTTCGCAACTACGACGTGAGGTGAGCGAGCGCAACCGACGACCAGCAGTGGGCCTTCGGTCATGACTTCGGTCATGGAGGAGCGTAACTTGCCTATGCACACAGACCATGAAGCGATAGCAAACGTTGGCGTGGCAGGCTACGCGGCAGCTAGATTGACCCCTATGACTCCACCGATCAATCCGGTCGCAGATCCATCGGCGGTAAACCAGCCGTCCCTACCGACAGTCTTAACGACGGCAGCACGAACGACTTGTGGCACCAGACGAAAGGCGCGGATCGACGAGGAACTGGCGAACCGCTCCAGGGGATCAATAGCCATCTGCTCCAGCAACTCTGGAGCGCAAGCGCATGTGAAGCGGTGCCCGTTGAGAGAAATACCCAACTCTCAAACGAGCCCAAAATTGGTGCGGCCCCACCAGAATCGTTCGATCTTGCAACTTCTAAATGACCGACGGGTTGGACGTGGCTGACAAGTTTAAAGGTGTACTTCACCGCTGCTGGGGTCAACGATGAACAAGAAAATATTGACCTTGCGGCCTCGGTTTGGCGTGGCACGGCGCTAAGTTGTTGGTCAGGTCTAAAAATCATCCATTGGCAACAAGAGAACGACGGGACCTCATCAACGGCCAACAGTGCCCATCTCATATCACCAACCGCAAGCGTTCTACCCGTGGAACACATCAACCCACAAGGGTAAGACGCGCTGACGCCACCAACCGGCTAGAAAGAATTCTCGCACGATTTGGATGGCTCAACGAGAACTGTGACACACGGTACAAGCTCCAACATCTCCGTCAGCAGCCCAATGTGGCAAAGTAAAAGCGGAGATTCCACGAGATCATCACTGTTGCTTACATGTTTTCACTATGTTTTCACAACAACGCCCTCAGGAGGGACATACAGTGAGCAATTGGCATTTTTGGCATCCAAAACGACTTGCCGCAAATGATCACAGCAGCAGAAAGAATCAACTACGTCGATTATAATGCTCAGATCCAGGATTCGTATAGCAGGCCACCACCCAACCACAGTTGTTATGGGAACGGAAGAAGCAAGTTGGGGGACTCTTCGGCTTCGATGGACGTGGACGCCATCGACCAGAGAGATGCGCGCACCTACTACAACTGCGGAAACGTTGGGCACATCCTTCAGCCGATTTTCACCCCGACGGCCGAGGGCAATTCGGCCAATGGCCTTCGCCCTCCGGTGAAACTTTCCAAACTTTCTGACGACTTTAACCACTCTTGCAAATCCACAAAAGAAGTGTCACGACCTTTCGGTGGAGTTCTTGACACAATGAGACAAACCTGGATTTATAAAGATGCATCTCGCATCTTCACCGTCAATTCTCAAAGCTCCTCAATTTCTTGAAAGACTTGCTCAAATTCGACCATTCTCAACGGGACACCATACGTGTTGCTCGACAGTTGACCCAACGATCCCGACTATGTCTCATTCGTAACTCGACACTTGTACATACATGTTTGATCATTATGACAGTTTCCACCGAAGTACACTTACTGCTAATTATAAACTGCTCAAGTGTCCCAAATTCTAAATCGTGTGCTGCATCGCAATTTCTACTTATTCACCATCTACACTCCGTTTGGCATAACATCGTCGCCACCCACCCCCTCTTTGCAAACATTAGATCAAGCGATTAGCCTCCTTTCCTCTTTCTTTTGGTAAAAAATTCCCATCTGCGGGTTTAGAGTTTTCTATCTTTGCACAGGCGGGGCCCACGCAAACATAAAACCCTACATCCATGAATGGGGGGTTGCGAGTAAAAATAGGCTAATCCCTTGATCGCAATCAAGAAAAAAGGCATTTTCCAAACATGTTTTTTCTCAGAGAAGCAAACCCATTTTTATCCATGCAAACCGTTTTTAAACCCTTACCCAAATTACACTCGGGATTTTGGGTTCTATTTTGCGTGGGCTCCTATTGGGCCTCGCGGTTGCAGGGCCCAGCAGGTTCCCTTTTAGCACATGGGTGTTTTGGACCCCCCGCTCAAAACTCTCGCAGACCTTTGCGAGGAAAGCCACAAAACCTTCTATAGAGGGTTTTGTAATTATGTTTTCATGTCCGACGAGGTCAGCATGTTGTCGATGGATGCCATGCGGTTTCGACACAGCATGTACATTTGTATATGGTGTATTTCCTTGCATGCTCGCTGGATATAGCGTTAAAAAGGAAGCAAAAAGTTGCAAACTTGGATATGGAGTGGTTAACATGCAGAATGTGGATACGGTGATAGCTATCAAGAATTATGTCAATACATGGTCACTCCCTCATTTGTATTCGCTCCACACAGATAAGGAGTGACGAGAAAAATTTGTGAGAGCGGGTACCAGTTTCGAGAGGGCATATCTCTATTATGTTGATGAGGCAATCTGATGCTTAGTTCGTGTCGCCGTTCAAGCTAGAAAATAGTGAGATCCGCCACCCATAGGATTACCTATGGGATATGTTGATATGATGGCCAATTCGGGTGTACAACAAATATTTATTGAACCACGCTTTGATAAGCAAGCTTCCTTTTGACTTCAAATCAACGTGAAATATTAATCAATGCAGCCTTCAAATCGAGAAAATGGCAATGGAAAACCAACACCAAGTGAACTAGATGACGCGGGCACTCAAAAATTGAAACGTAACAAGATATGGTCATGGTTCAAACTCGCGCGACTCAGGCACGGAAGCAAAGGCGCGTTTGGCAATGAATTCATCTTCATGAATCTCGATGAGCCAATGCACCTGGTGTGCCTTCTCTCACTCCTTTTTCGCAATGATTGCAGACAATCCGTATCATCGTGTATTATCTGTGATGCATAATTAATTGGTCAATGATTCGAGGTATATTTTGGAAATTCGACGCAAGAGTGCTTGTATCCATTTGGGCTGTCAACGACTAGGATCATGAAACATTTCAGTTGTGTTTTTGTCATCTTCCGAACCTAATGCTGTCAATGGACGATGCTTCACTCGCTCGCAGTCTGTTTTGATCGCCTCTCGTTTGTTAAAAATCCGAGTTTTGTTCAACTAATGTATAGACATCGTACCAGTAAACTTCATAGTCATGTTTTCACTCTCCTCAATACCTCATTCCCTATTGGGCCGAGTCAAGACTTGCCCGACTCCGGCACGACAGACAAGGCGCAGGCGACAAAGTCCGTTCGGCTAGCTGACATAGCGTTGTGAGGGGATTGCGAGCTAATGTAGAGAACACAAAAAAGATGGATGTCAATGTAGATCTACTACTAATGGCAGGGATGCAGCAGAAAAACCAACTTACTTTTCCATTGGTGAATGAAAGGTGAAAGGTGAAAGGTGTGGATGGATGAAAGGGAATTACAATATAGCCTTTAATTGTCAAATGTCGACTTTTGGGCCCATCGAGCTGTCCCAAAAGTGACTCATTGGACTGCACAATTAATTTTGACTCGCCAGCGTGAAATGAGGTGACCGCGTTCGAATCCAGTCATCTCGGTTCACGCATGCCGCCGTAGATGGAAGAGGCACAATTTTGAGTCCCGTTTATGTGATTTGGAGGCAAATTGGCTGCGGCAGTGTCTGCGGCAAACTCTGTGGTAGGGTTTGTGGCAGGACTCTTTTGCTCGCTATTCTTGCCGTGCCAAAGTCCGGCGAGTCTGGACCAGGTCCATTATTTGCCTCGAAGCTAGCCGAGAAGCTTTCTCGCAGTGATAGGTGGTTGCCACCATTGCTATCAATACATCAAGAATATGCATTTGAGGACATGGCGCTTTGATTACCGAGGTTCTCGCTTGACAAGGAACTGCTACAGGATCATGGGTAGCTAGGAAAACGAGGGCTTGATTTCGCGTAAAAGGCTGGGTTGAACTAGGCACCTTAGGTAAATTCATCCCTTTTTAGAAGGGAGCCTCGTGTCATCCGACAGGTGGGGAGGTTGTCTTGGCACCGATGTCTTCCAAAGGTGAACCCAGCCCCCAAAGGCTAAAAGATGCCACTCAATCGGGTGAATTGACAAGATTTCCACGAGAGGGTGGAAGCCGATGATAGATTGAAGAAACACCCAAGGTCTCGAATCATAGAGGTACATGGAATAATGAATCTTCCTTTCGTAACTCAAGACAAGTTCGGGCCTTCTTCCAATGATGCCTTGTGGAAATAGATGAGGTAAGCCAGATGTAACATTTCATATCAGTATGAAAGTTTCTACCTGATTTTGGACTACATGAGATATAACTTTGAGCTCGTCGATCAACAGCAGCAACACCTCTGCAGCTGACACAACAACAGCTACAACAATAGTGCGGTAGCCTTTACTAACGTCAGCCATACTCGGCTGACGTCACTGCTTACGTCGGTGCTGAAGTCAGCAACAACAACAAAAAAATCCATAGCAGCATCCCTCCAGATAATGCATCAGTAGCTATTGGTGTCAACCATCTTATGTTAACGTCACTACTGACGTCACTACTGAAATCAGTAGCATACAAAACAAGAAAAGGAGGGGAAACAAAGGACACCATGGCAGAGGATGGAGAGGGGTCCTCCTCTCTTGGAGAGCCCCCCTTCCTGTAATATTTGCAGCAGTTACAGCAGTAGCAGTAGCACCTACCGCCGTTGGAACAATAATAGGAACAACAACAAGAGCAGTAGTAGCAGCATCAGCCGTGGCAGCAATAGAAGCAACAACCACAGCAGTAGCAGCAGCAACAACAACAGCCGCGACAATAACAACACTAGGAACAGCAGCAGCCACATGAGCAACAGCAGTAGTAGCACCTCGCGGGCTCTGTCGTTGGTCATGGTGACTCAGGAGATCTGCTCGTCGCTTTGCATTAGCAGCTCAAAATACTGACGCAACAGCTAGAGGAAGTGAAGCCGCACACACAACTGCCACAACAATAGCCACAATAGTAGCACCAGCAGCCGTAGCAGCAAAAGTAGAAGCGCCAACAAGTACCCTTCGTCCCACCCGGGTACGCGAGTTTGAATTATCCCATGCCACGTAGTACCTGGCACAGGAGCAAACCGAGTGCCAAAAGCAAACGGTGACGTCAATCCTAGGCCCCACTCTGGGTGCTGGCCACAGGCCGAAGGACTTCCAAACTCCACTGCCACTACTTCAGGCTGGCAAGCATTCTCGGGGCTAGGAGCTCACCTTCCGGATCTGGGCACAGGGCGAGGGCTTGTGGCCCTACTATGTCCAGCCTTTTGATTCCACCCGGGCCAACCAGGTATATGATGTTGGTCGCGCCGTCCGTGCCCTGGTTCCTGTTGCCGCTCTGACTGTACGTCCTTTCCTTGAGCCCTTCCTCAGCAACCTCACCAGTGGCACACTCCCTGACCCCGTAGTAGCGTGGCACGTACTTACGCGCCCTCATTGTCTGTCTAGTGACATCGAGACTAGCCGCCTGATGCAGAAGTTCAACTCCCTCCGCATGGGGGAGAGCAAGACGGTCACATCCTATTGGCAGCGTGCCGAGGACATCCTGCGCTGCCTCGGAGACACCGCACCACCCCCTCTCTTGGCGCTCCCGACCATCAAGTGAGGCGCCACTGATGCCTTCTGCAACGTCTTTGTCCACTAATCCTAGGAGGTCCTCACCGCGATGGTTGCCCAGGGTATCCTCATATCCTCGGCATACGAGCTCTTCCTCTGCATCGAGGAGGCTTGTCAAGAGTCACACATACATTGCACGGATTCCCTCGCCTCTCCACATACATTGCCTTAGTGGCTGTTGCCGCCCTAGCAGCAGCAATGTCCTCCGGCGCCTCCTCGTCCGCAAGAAGAAGCGCAGGGGCAAGAAGGACAAGGGCCCACACTAGAAGTCTAGCAAATCCAATAGTGGTAGCCTCATCTGCCACAAATGTGGCCAGTGAGGACATGGGTGGTACACGTGTCCGCTCTTCACTGATGAGGCTCACGTCATCACGACCATGCGTCGCCAGCGTGAGCGTCGCCTTGCCACCACTGTAGTGAATGTTGCTGCTCCTGCTGCATGTACGCCACTTGCGACGACTCCACCATAGCATATTTCGTAGCCGTCCATGGCCGCTCTTACATCACCGGCACCTCCAGTTGTCTCTTCCTCCTCCAACCTGGACTTTGGTGCCATTACACTACAGTCGGTCTACTCTGTTGGACCCTCCACATGCGAGCGTCAGTTGGAGCAGTTCATCACACCCTAGCTCGGCCTTCCATGTCCTCCTCCCTAGGGAAACGTGAGTTGCGTCGTTGCTCGTTTCATCCCAACCTGCATGAATGAGTCTATGTTGCAATCGTATCCTGAACCTTCTTCCACCCCATCCTCTACCGTGCCCTTCCTACATACTACTCTTTGTGATGATGTCGATTGGCTTGATGATTGGCACTCCCAGTTCACACCTCCGTCCACCGCGTCTCCATTACTCGCCTGCTACCATGTGACTGTCAACGACGTGGCCACACCTGTCCATGATCCATCAAAGACTTGGATCATTGACTCCGGGGCCAGGCATCACATGACGGCCTCTCGCGATGTCTTCAGTGTCCTTGGTTATAACTCTGATGTCACCAGGGTTTGGGCAGGCGCTGGTCAGATTTCACCAGTTCGTGGTGTCGGCGTCGTTCGTTTTTGCGGTCTTGCCGACAATGTCTTCGTGACTGATGGACTCTTCGTCCCCGACCTTGAGCTCGGACTCCTGTCTTTTACTACCCTTGACCTCATGAGCATGGATGTCCTGTACTTGTGTGGCATGGACACTCTGTCATTCGTCTGTCACGTCATGTCATTTTGCATGTCACCGCCCATGGCAACTTCTGGCACGTACGGCACCTGTCCGCTTCCACCTCTATCCCCTCCTCATCGACCGACACTGGCCATGTGTTTATTACTAGCACACTATCTCTGCGGCACACACCTCTCCTGCATCGCTACCGGTGTCACGCCCACATTGTTGCCATTGATAGCATGCTTTGCACACTACCTGTCATAGGACTTGATCCAGCCTCCTTTTCTCTACCGTGTCCCACCGAGTGCATTGATTGTGCCCAGGGGAAGATGCACCGGTCCACCTATTCCCTCTCTACCTCTCATACGACCGTCCCACTTGCCTTGGTCCACTCGGATGTCATGGGTCCCCTCCCGACAAAGTCATTTAGAGAGCGTGGTCGTTATGTCCTAACACGTACGGACGACTACTCTCGCTATCATTGGGTCTTCTGCCTTTGGTAGAAGAGCGATGTTGCTCCCACACTCGTGGGAGCAACATCGCTCTTCTACCAAAGGAGTGGCTTGTTTGTGCGAAACACGAGTGTGGTCGCCCTCTTCGTCGCTTCCATTCTGATCACGGGGGTAAGCATCTGGGAGAGACCACACTCTTCCTTGCCTCCTGTGGCGTCCATCATGAGACGTCGGCGCCTTACACGCCAACCCATAATGGCGTCTCTGAGCAGTGGAACCGCACCATGGTTGACGCCGTCTGCACCATGCGAGTCAAGTCCGGTCTCTCTGATGGTTTTTATGTCGAAGCNCCCACTTGCCTTGGTCCACTCGGATGTCATGGGTCCCCTCCCGACAAAGTCATTTAGAGAGCGTGGTCGTTATGTCCTAACACGTACGGACGACTACTCTCGCTATCATTGGGTCTTCTACCAAAGGAGTGGCTTGTTTGTGCGAAACACGAGTGTGGTCGCCCTCTTCGTCGCTTCCATTCTGATCACGGGGGTAAGCATCTGGGAGAGACCACACTCTTCCTTGCCTCCTGTGGCGTCCATCATGAGACGTCGGCGCCTTACACGCCAACCCATAATGGCGTCTCTGAGCAGTGGAACCGCACCATGGTTGACGCCGTTTGTACCATGCGAGTCGAGTCCGGTCTCTCTGATGGTTTCTATGTCGAAGCCATGACCGACATGACGTGGGTTTGGAACCGAATTACCCATAGACCCATTTCCCGTCAGTCCACACCATACCAGTACTGGTGCAGAGAACGAGCCAACCTCCATCCGGCCTGTGTCTGGGGCTCCGTTCCTATCCTATGGTTGCCTACCCCACACCAGGTTGGCAAGCTCGAGCCTCGCGGCCGTCCTTGCACCTTCCATGGCGTCTTGTGTCAGTCAAAGGCATGGTGTTTCTGGGATCCCACTCAGCCCTACATTGTCGAGTCCCGGGACACCCTCTTCTTTGAGGATCTGTTTCTTTGTGACCTCGTTCAGTCCGGCGGATCGATGTTCCTCCCATCGCATGGGGGAGTGGTGGGTCCATCCTCCGTCTAGCCGCGTCCGGGCGTCTTATCACCAGTGTTCGCGGGTCCCTCTGCGCCGGCTTCCCCGTCTTCGTCCGTCAACCCCTCAGGGCCGGCTGCCCGGTCTATGCCCGTCAGCCCCTCTGTACCGGCTGCCCCGTCTGCGTCTGTCAGTCCCTCAAGGCAGGTTGTCCCGTCTGTGCCCGTCACTCCCTCTGTGCCAGCTCCCCCATCTACGTCCATCAGCCCCTCAGGGTTGGCGTTCCTGTCTATGCCCGTCAGCCCCTCAAGGACGGCTACCCCATCCGTGCCCCTCAGGGCCAGCTGCCCCCGTCCGTGCTTGCCAGCCCCTGAGGGCCGGCTGCCCCGTCCATGTCCGCCAATCCCTCAGGGCCGGCTTCCCCATCCGTGTCTGCCAGCTAAGGCTGCACACAAGTCCTTAGATTCATGAATCTGTTTAAAAAATTCCAAATTCGGATCTAGATTCACAAATCCCAATCTAGGGTCGGGTCTCATTCGGGTATTCGGTAATCCACCAACGAATCCAAGAAGGAACAAATGGTGAATGAGGGGGGTGAGCAAAATGGAGCTGGTCCGGCTCACGTCCAACTATCAACCGAGGAAATTTATGAATTCAACTTCCAAAGTTTAGAAACCTCAAAATCTGACAATTATGCTAACTTGCGGGGGTCGTGCATGTCCCAGGTCATTGGCCTGACTCATGCACGAAGTTGGGGACTAGGAATTTGCTACTCGCACGTTTTCCACAAGAAAGCGGCGATTCGGTCAGGTTGGGCCCAAACCAAGGCGAGATTGGGTCGTCTCGGTCGGACGTGGACGGCCCAACCGCTCGGGGGAAAGGGGGGGGGATTCGAGGTTCGAAGTTCGAAGTGAGGCGCAGCATGCGGACATGACCAGAATTTTTTGCTGAATTCATGGATCAGGTCTTGGGTTTCAACAATTCAAAAGAATCACCTAATTATACCCGGGAAATTGTCAAACACATGTAACAATCACGAAACTGCTAAATGTCAGAAAATTGAATTTAACGAGCAGTGGGATATTCCAGTTAGTGGTAAGGATACTCAATGACACGTATTATACCTTTTGGGCATGTATATACATGAAAATAAACAAAATGAGGTGTACTTCGGATACTAGATGCTCAGATTCTGCCGCGGTGCGTGTGACTCCGCATTGTGAGAGGAAACTTCAATAAACTCCACAAAGACTTGAGGATTCCAAAAACATAGAGGCGCGTGTTTATAAAATTCTGGAATAAAATTCCTTGGAGAAGGCAACTTGACAATATGAAAGTTCAGTACAATTTCTAATACTTTTATCACCACTTGTGGGAAGCGGTGGATTCTGTCAAAATGTTTTGGAACCAAAGATTGGATTTTGAGAAGAACTAAGAATGAAATCCTAACAGGAATGGTATAAGTTTCAAGAGGTCAGAGCAGTGTAGGTCACGTGCTTAAGGATAACAATATCCATATGTTAAGTTTTGAGACCTATGTACGTAAAGAACATAGCGATATGTACCCCATCATATCGTTTCAAGTCAATAGGTTTCGTGTATTCACTTTGTGCAGCACAAATCACCATAAATGCTTTGCTTTATTCCGCCATCTACTACTATTACACTTTGAACGTGCAGGCCATCTAATGTGATGAGAATTCCTGAAATAGAAAATCATTAGAATTTCTAATAGCGAGGTCATGGTTTTCTATGATGCTTACCTCCACAGTTTTCTCACCTACACTATTATCATCCTCCACATACGAATCCCTGTTTTCTTAAGTTGCTATCAAGATGACATGGTGAATTAATCACATTCCATTGTCCCTCACATGGCATGATACGGATTTCCTTTCCAGTTTGGGTCATCATGTGCTACGCTTTACATGGTCAAGGACTACGATGTATTGTCCAATGATTTGTTTTCATGCATGAGTGGAAATCAAAAGGAAGCACCTGACATGCTATCAACAACACGGACAACATGACCAACCACGCTTTCATGAATGTATACACCTTTTTCAATCATGTCCTCATGTAAATTTTCAAATGGTGGTGTTTACTACAGAAAACAGGACAAAGTGGAAGCTTATAATCTTCCACCTATGCATACATGGGTCTTTATTGCTGATCCGGTCTGAAAACACTGCCCACTGGGCTCTTGTATCGTACGAACCGCGCCACATGGCTCAAGCGGGTATCCGTGGCCTATGGACAGTTGGATGGAATGACTTGAGGGTCGGAGGTCCTCAGGCACCGCGGTTTCAGTCATTGGCTGGGAGTTCAGTCCAATCCGCTATATTGGTACCAAAGCGTCAGAGTTCGAGTCCAAGGAGTGGATGCCAAGGGCGGCTCACTCCAAATGGTGAGGGTGAAGCGCGCAGCTGGCGCCATGTGGCTTAAGTGGGAGTCTCCTGTGGGTAGTTGGACGAGATAACTTGTGGGTTGGAGATCCTCACGCACTGCGAATTTCGCCTTGTCAACCAAGGATCCTGTCCAATCTGCCATAGCTCCCTTCCGAGAGCTGCTACTTTGGCAATATGCTTCCATGTATACCACGGTATGAATCCAAGAGAATGTACCCACTTATGGAGTGAAACATGCAAAAATGCTCTTGTCAGGTGGGAGAAAAATGTCATTTTGCATGGCCTCCATGGACACACGAGCATCATGAGCCGGCCTTTCCCACCCGTAGCATGCAATGTAATATGTAGTGATCAGTTATGTGTGGCAGTGATGGTTTTGGTGGGGTTATGAAAGTCAAAGAAAAACCAGTGTGTTTAATGCGGATGGAAATGGTTACTCGTACGAGTGTGTTGTCATTGGCAATGACAGAACATTCAAGTTGAGAAAGGTGACTGTGATGGTTATCCCACTTTTTCAAGTTTTGGTACAACCAGGTTTTGGTGATTTCGTTAAATCACCGTGGGTACAATGTGCACGAGAAAGGAACGAGCTCGCAAAGAGCGTGGGAAATGGTGGTTTGCAACTGTCAAGGCTAGAATATAGCCCCACACAAACCTAAAGCAGAATGAGCTCGCTATTCCAATAACAGCATCCTCTCCTATAAAGACATGAGCATATTGTGGACCATGTCCCTCTTGCACTTCGTCGGGTGATTGAAATGTTTACTACAAATAACGAGGAGTTTTTCAGCCCAAAAACATTCCCACTTTCATTCAAGGACCTCACTGGAATCAAAATCCATGCTTGGTATCACTTACTACAGCTCCATATTCCCTTTCCGTTCACTCATATGGATGGACACGAGCTCAACATCTTGTTATAATAGAGCTAGCACAGATTCTCCTTCTCAAAGTACCATGCCCGACCTGCCGGATGAACCTCATGTTCCTTCGTATTGCTTTCCCTCACCCTTTATGTCATTAGCATTTGTCTATGATTGTCTGATCCTTGATGATGTGTTAGCTTATTCATATGAATCTTTTCCAGGAGAGAAGCTCCCAAACAGCCATCTTCATTGACATTTACAGGCAAAGCATATCTTCCATCCCTTCAATCTTAAGTTGAAGGAAGTCCAAACCACAATGATAGGCCTATCAATTGATCCCAACTCAATGGATCTTACCCATGCCCATATTGCAACGATGAAACTGTTGAATATTTTTTCCTATGTGACCCCTACATTTCATCACTTTGCGATGTAATGAACAGAATGTATAATATGACGTTCCTACATCACTCCCCAATGCTTCTATTTCTTTCTGTACCTCTCAAACCACAAATCAGGAAACCCTGTGATTGCTTTCCCTGAGCCCTCCCAATATTGAATGCTGGTGCACAAAACAAATTTTTGGCCCCCTTGCTCATCAAGATCTAGAGATGCCTTTTTCCTTTTGTATCATTTTTGTACATTGCAACAGAGAGGTCTTGACTATCCCTTTGATCAGCCCTCCATTTGGCATAAGCTTCCTTACTTGCCCATCTTTCTTTAACCACACACATCATGTATTGAATTCTCTTCCGTCCCATTCCAGTTGCTCACCCCACACTTCTCTACAATTCCAACGACGAGGAACAACTTCCCATGTTACCTCTGCAATGAAACTCTCAAGCATTGCTTCCTCTTGCGTAATAGGCATCCCGTCTCATGCCCTTCCTTGCTTGAATGCTATAGGAATGATCTCTTGGGCTACATAGAACCAATTGTTTGGCCCCTTAACTTGTGAAAATCTAGAAGTATATTTTTTCTCTGCATGACTTTTGCCCATCTCATGAGAGTATACCACAACAGGGACATCTTGACAATCCCTTTGATCAGCCTTCCCTTTGGCGCAAGCTTACTCACTTACCTATTTGTCTTTGAATGAAACACAGCACGTACCAATTTCTCTTCTGTCCAATTCCAATTTCTCACTTCCACACATTTGTATAATCCAAGACAACAGAGAAAACTCCCCTTATTGCCTTGGCAACAAAACTCTCAAGCATTGGTTCCTCTTGCATAAAAGGCTTCATCTCTCACACTCCTCCTTGCATGATGGGGAGCACCTGTTGCCAAGATGGGCAGAACCAGGAGAGCCAGCACAAACAGAGTAGCTCCCTGCATCCCAAGAGCAGAGAAAGGTGCAGCCGTCCGAGCCTGGCCTGCCACGGCATCCCTCCTCTCGTTATCCTTCTCCTTTCCCCCTCTTTCCAGGCTCATCAATCCGGGAGCCCCGACCACACCCGTCAGTGCATGAGGCATCCACACCCAGATATCACACCCTGGCTGGTGCCAAAGGAGTCCACTACCATAGCTTTTGGCTCACTCGTCCATATGCCCCTCCCCATTTTGCGTGTACTTCCCCCAACTAACCGAAACCCAGAAAAAAACCCATAAACCAACCTCCTCCCAAAGAATCAAACCCAAAAACAACAGCTACGCCCCATCAAACCCACTAATCTATTACATGTGGTGTTTTAGATAACTCAAAAGACAAGCAAAACTCAGAACCCACTCACCATCCCCAACCCTTCCAATCCATGCAACTCCTCGTTCCACCCCGGTCCACATACCCGTTTCCAGACCACCCCTTTCCTTCTCCCAAAATCTGTCACCATGCAATACTCCACCCATCACAGTCCCCCACCCAGTAAGCCTGGACCAGCATGCAACACTAGCCACTACCAAGGAGCCTCGCCCACCAACACTGGACCAGACTAGGGCACCACAATCACCCGATCTTCCACCCGATAGTCGTGGCACCCCACTCTGCCATGATCTTGCAGCCATCTCCTCCCACCCATCGCCACCACGGCGGGGGAGATGAGAAGCACTCCACAGAAGACAACATTCTCACACGTGGCCCCTGTATTACACACACGCCCTCTAGACAGCTGCCATGCCACCCACATGGCCCCACACCACCAGATCCAGCCTACCACTCCGAGAAAATCCCAATCACCCACGCCACCCATCTCTCCTCCAAAAATTCAACGGGATGTCCAAATGCAGAGTCATCTAGCAAGTGCAACCATGGATGCCACGACCCCCCTCACCAAGCAATGCCAACTTGCAAGGCCAAGCCTGGGCCTTCAGCATTGTCACACAGGGCCACACTGGGAAAATCAACGGCCATGCTTGGACCACCGCACCTTCCCACATTCCTCGGCCGCACCACACAAGACGACCACACGCACACACCATCGTCGGCCAGCCACTCATCCCATCATATCAAGTACGCAACCCTCCCTCCATCCCCCTAATTTAATCACTCTCCCTCTCTCCTTCTCCAAGGAGTCCCTCCCATTCTTCAAGTATCCCTTTCTCTCTTCTCCTGCCATACAACACCACAACCTCCTCCTCTCCCAAATCTTTAGGCCCCCTTACACTGTCCCCTTTCTCTCCATATTCCGAGATCCCTACTTGTTCTCTTCCCACACCATGCAACATTACAGAACCCTCCCTCCCTGCATCCTCGGGACCCCTCGCACTGTCCCTACTTCCCTCCTCCAATCTTATTATACCCATTCCTCTCTCCTCTCCTCTAAACACTCTCCATTCCAGGTAGCACGCTACATCATCCTCCCACTCAGCATACAAATCCTCCCTTTCTCCCCACCCCC
>SZWC01000521.1:378955-391150 GCA_023375785.1 Penium margaritaceum
CACACACACACACACACACACACACACACACACACATACACACACACATCCCATAACACACCCTCTTTACCATGACCGAAGACCCAATACGCATCCACGGTGTCCAAATCCATGAATCCCTAAACTCCTACGACACACGGACACCCATCCTATAGAGAATTAAGCAGAACCCCCCCCATCAAACCACTTCCAGGCCCCAATCCACACCAAAGTCATGGCCACAAATTCCCATCTCAACCCAAAGTCTCTTTACTATTCCTACACAGTCCAACCGCTCGCTGATATCATCCACACCCTAGAAGCCACCCTCCTATACTGCATTTTTACCCATGAGACCGCAAAGGACAACACGCGTGTGATACGCCTCTACCCCAAGGATATGGTGATCTCCCCAACCAGCCAAGAAGGCATCTCTTTCATGTGGCCAAGCATCCTCGTGGCAGCACAAGAAGCAAAGAGGATGTGTGACCTTTATAACCCAGGACAACACACCTCAAAATGCACATTTACATGCAAATCTCCCCAAAAGTATTCTTCTTTCTATATTACCCAGCCATTGATTGGTCACGTTCTTGGGCCAATTTTGATCGGATTTTCTTGTACATCGCAAGTCCACCTTTAGATTACAAAACGAAGGAAGATTCAAGTCATGAATAGTGTTTTCAGCATTATCCAGCTTAGAGAGCCTTTCAAATCATTTGGTAGAGTAAAGGAGTCTTGGCATGTTGGATTTATCTACTAAGGTGGTGGAACGCATGCGGTCAACCATGTAAGAGCGATCGTGTGAGCTGCTAATTTGAGTCCATTGATCACTTACTGATATCAGATGTTATTCTGATTGTACCACCAACTTAATGTTCTACCACACACAAGTGAGTCCGTGAAGTCAAAGTTATTTTGATTTTTGTTGATCATTGTTACGATAAAGTAAACCTCCAAACCTGTCAGCCACATCCAAACCATCAGTCTTTGAGTTTTGGAGGATCAAATGGCTTCAAATGTGCCAACCAGATTTTTGGTTCACACAAGAGCTGACTTCGTTTCTCTCACTGATAACTACTTTTCATCCGCGTGCATTCTACAAGTCCTCCATTGCCATGATGAGTTGCAGATGATGGCGTCGAGGCTCTCGGGTATCAAAAACTTCTTGTATGTGTCCATACTAGCTTATGTTCAAGCCAAAGCCTCCTCCCATCATGTCGGGTATTGCACTGACAGGCATTGGCAGATGCAAGGAGTTCGTCAAGCCCAAGGGATTTGTCAAACTCACTGAATCTTGAAGTCTATTTGGCTGGTGTGCAAAGTCCTGAATTGCATCCGTCAGCCACGCCATGTCATCGAAGCCTGGCGTAGAGCAAATCAGGTGTCAGGCTCGACTGCATGCTTTGTTCCCGTAGCGATCGGGGCACTGCCACATTGCTAATGCAAAGAATGGGAGTTCCACCACATGATGTCCGATATTTCTTTAGCAGCCATATGTTTTCTTGGACACCCCCAAGGATTCGCCAAGATTCGTGAATCGACACGGATTCGCGAATCTTGGATTTGGACTCGCGAATCTGAATCTATCAGTGGAACTGGACTCTCAAATCCGCCTTTAGATTCGCGAACCGGATCTGGTGTGCAGCCTTGCCGCCAGCCCCTCAAGGCCGGCTGTCCCGTCTATGCCTGTCAGCCCCTAAGGGTCGGCTGTCCCGTCTGTGCCCGTCAGGCCCTCAGGGCCGACTGCCCTGTTTGTGCCTGCCTGCCCCTCAGGGCCGACCGCCCTGTCCGTGCCCGCCAACCCCTCAGGACCAGCTGCCCCGTCCCTGTCCGCCAGCTCCTCAGGACCGGTTTCCCAGTCCATGCTTGCTAACCCCTCAAGACCGACTACCCCGTCTGTATCGGTGCACTACACATGTGGTCCAGGCAGGAGCCTTTGACCCAGGCCGACAGTGAGCACTCAGGCCACCTCCTCACCTCCTCTTGCGCCACGAACCCCCGTCACCCCACAAGGCTCCTTGCCTTGTGCTAGAACCACTTCCACAGTGGTGAGCGGGGACCCCGGCACCAAGGCACTTGGCTTGGCCACACTGTCAGTCATCACTAACCTACATCGAGGGTGAGCTCTGGGTTATGCCTTGCTCCATCGGAAGCACTAGTATGCCGTCACGGTAACGCTCACGCGTATTCCACCAGGGGCACGGGACGCGCACATCCTTACACTGCACCCAAGGAAGCGACCAGAGGACCCAACCACCTTACGTGAGGCTTGGGTATCTCCCGAGGCCGCTCATTGGGAGGCCGCATGCGTTGACGAGCTTGCCACCATTCGGTGACATCACGTCTTTGAGCTCGTCGACCTCCCCCAAGGCCGTAAGGTCATCGGCACCAAGTGGGTTCTCCGGCAAAAGTGGAAGCCAGACGGGTCCCTACATAAATACAAGGCCCATCTTACAGCCAAGGGGGTTTTCTCAGGTCCTTGGGATAGACTATGACCAGATCTTTGCCCCGGTCAGTCGGTTCTCTACTAGATGAGTGTTGCTCAGCTTGGTTGCCCAGCACGGGTGGGAATAGCATCAGATGGATGTGAGCAACGCCTTTGTCTACATGGCTCACTAGAAGGCAAGGAGTTCTACATGGTGTAGGCTCCAAGCTTCGACGATGGCTACGGCAAGGTCTAGAAGCTGCGGAAGGCTCTCTATGGCCTGAAGCAGTCATTGCGCTACTAGACCCAAGAGATCAGTTGCACGCTTTGAAGCAGCGGCCTCCTTCGCAGCTCTGCCGACCCCGCGCTGTTTGTCAATCCTCGAGGTCAGAACCTCGTTGATGTCCTCGTCTATGTCAAAAACATGCTCATTGCATTGCCAGATGCAACTGCTATCCAGCGGGTTAAGGACCTACTGCATGCTGCCTACCAGACAAAGGACCTCGGGTCTGCACAAGTCTTTCTTGGCATGGAACATGAGCATGATTGCTCTACAGACATCCTGCATTTCCATCAGGCCGCCTACGTCCAGACCTTGTCTGGGCGCTTTGCTGAGGACCAGCCCCTCGTCTTGAGAGCGTCCTCACCCATGTCACTCGATGGTCAGAAAATGGGCAAGAGCTCTTATCCAGTCGTGGTGGGGGAGCTAGTAGATGTGACCACATATTTACACGTGATCGGGTCACTGATGTTCTTGGCGACGACGACGCGTCCGGACACTGCGTTTGCCGTCAACCTCCTAGCACAGTTCTCTCAGGAGTCGCATCACCTCCACTTCACGGCTGCAATCCGAGTACTGCGCTATGTCGTCTCTACCCCATGACAAGGCCTCATGTTCCGGCGACAGTCGTAAATTGTGGCGCTAAGGTACACCGAAAGTGATTTGGCCGGCAATCCAAATGGTAAGAGTCGCACTGGCTGGATCTTTCTTGTTGGCGGGATGGCTGTGTCATGGCGCAGTGGCAAGCAAGGCTATAATGCACACGGCATTGCTAAAGCTATGTATGTGGCCCTTGGTTCTCGCGCTTGTGAGAGCGTGTGGTTGCGCCGCCTACTGTCCGAGCTATGTCAGTCGGTCCCGTCCATCACATTGCACCGTGACAATAAAAGTGTCATGGCCATTGCTGATAATGACGACGTGCATCACACTCGCACAAAGCACATCATTGTTGAGAATCATTATGTGCGTTCGTTGTTGCATGACAACAACATCAGCATTTTGTGGGTTGAGACACCACGACAGTTGGCTGACATTCTGACCAAGGTATGAAGCGAGATTCATTCAGGAAGGCTGTGAGTGCGGTCGGTGTGCATCCATGACTCTCTCTCCCTCTCTCTCTCTCTCTCTCTCTCTCCCTCTCTCTCTCTCTCTCTATTTGCTTGGTCTCCTTGTTCTCTGCCCATCCATGTCCACTACACCTGTGACTAATGGAGAAGTGTTGGTTTTTTCACACATCTCTCACTTGTACTCTGTTGTGTCCTCCCGGCTTGTGTACAACAGCGTGTAGATGAATGACGGCGAGATGCAACGATACTGGAGTTTTGTCCGGTGGAGCCGACGCACGTTCAGGCCTACATGCAGTTTGCTGGAGCCTCCTCCCTCAAACGTTGCCAGCTCCATTGGCAGACCTTCTCAACAGTCGTGCCGCCGACAACGATTGTCATTGCACATGTTGCCAGCACGTGTCCTGTGCCGTGTTTAAGTGCCATGTTGCGTTCGCAGCGCTTTATCATGCCTAGGGTCCAATTTTCATGTTTTTCTGGCATTGTTGGTATTAGCGTAGACGCTGCCTGGGTGAAGGCAGCCATAACTCATCACATTTATCTTTCTAACTGACTCTGACTGCATGATTGCGTTTGCAGCGTGCGTATTATGGTATGCTCTAGTTTTTAGGTAAGATGGATGAGGCCCGGGTTTTTGGTTGTCAGCCATCTGGCAGGGCTCACCGAGAAAACCTTGCTTGCCATGAAATAGGTTTATCTTTTGATTGGCTTCAGAACTGAGCAATAAGCTCTAAATGTTGTGCTTTGTGCCGTTCCTGTACAGTTTACTGTGACCACTTGGCCGTGTCCATACTCGTACAAATCCCTGAGGCACGCGGCCCTGGTGACACCGGCGCGACGACAGGCGGCGGACTATCAGCTTGGAGCTGACCGAGCACTGTTCCAGAGCCCCAGATGCCACCGGGACTCTTTGCTGTGTCTTCTACGTCTTGCAGGCGTCTTTCGGCGGATTGGCCATGAGGCCTATTTGCATGTTTTTACATTGTATGTCCTCTCCCTGTCAATGGATGCATGCATGTGACCAGTCGTAGCATCCGTCTTTTGATTCTGCACGTCTAGATTTAGACGGCGTAGCATTCGGACATGTGTGCACAGAGTTACGGCCAAAACAGTTGTTTTGGGCCAGTTTTAGGACAGATTTTGGACTGTCGCATGCGACGTGCGCCGCGGCAGGTACTTATGCCATGGACCTGTCATTTATCATTTCTCTCTGCATATGCTATATTGAAGCATTCTGACACTATGCCTTGTGTCTCCTAGCCAAACCCTTGCCGTTGTGTGTACGACCTGTGACTGTCGTCACCGTCTGATCAGGCACTGATGCCTGGTCAGCGACTGTGTTGCTAGGAAGCTTCTACGCACTTTCTCATGGTATCAGAGCAGTGAGACAGTTCTCACTGAGTTGTGAAGCAGTGAGAGTCACCGCTGCAATAGAGTTCATGGGGTCTGTTGGAGACGGCCGATTGCCGTCAACGTTCTCCACCCACCACGTGAGATTGCAGCTGCAGAGGCAGCAGCAGCGGCGTGTACCACCACGTAGAGGTGTGTGGCGGCTGTAGTGTGTGCAGCCGCCCTCCCACAGCCGTAGCAGTAGAGCAACAGCAGCAAAGGCGACGGCAGTAGCTACGCAGCAGCAGCGGCCGCAGTATTAGCGTGGCAGCAGTGGCGGCAGCAATAGTGCAGCCGTAGCGTCGGCAGCAACAACGCAGCAGTGGTAGCGGCGGCAGCAGCACAGCAGCAACAGCGGCAGTCGTGGTGGCCACAGCAGAGGAGCAGCGGCAGTTGCAGCAGTAGCAGCGCAACAGTGGCAACAGCAGCAGCGCTTGGCGGCGGCAGCCAGCAGCAGCTGCAGCGCGCAACAGTAGCTGTAACGTGTAGCAGCAGCAGCAGCAGCGCAGTCGCTGCTGCCACTGCTGCACACGTAGCTATGCAGCTGCTGCTGCAGCTGACAGCACAACTGCAGCAGCAGCTGGGCGGAAGCTGCTGCGCAACTTCTGCAGAGTTGCCGCACGCCATCGCGAAGGGGCTCCACACTCGTGCAGATCCGTGAAAACCGTGAAAAAAAAGAGGGGACGAGCTAACGTCAGCATTGCTGATTGCTGATGTCATCAGGTCGTGCTGACGTCAGCAACCACTTGCTAACGTCAACATTACACTTAGCCAAGTTTTCACCCGGAAAGTCAAACTTTGCAAGCGTTTGAACTCCTTGAGAAACGCAGACGGTTTTGAAATCCGACAAATTTGACCTATCGTCCCATAGTGAGTGGCGACATGAGTTCGCCCGACAACAAGGACAAGGGGCCAGGTGATCCCTCCTCCTCTTCTTCACGGGTATTGAGCCCTCGCTCCCAGGCCATTGCGGACCTGCGTAGCCAGCAGAATGAGCTGCGTCGTCTCCAACAAGAGCAGACTCACACGATCCGCACGCTGACTGAGCTTCTACGTGCTCAGTCCACGGCTCCTTTGCGGATTTCTGAGGGAGCTGCCAGCGCTACGACCTCTACCCAGCACCCGGCCCAGGTGCCCGTGACAGGTTCTCTACCTGCTTCACCTCCTTCTGTGGTTTCTCCACCACCTGCTGACCTCCTTGATGACGAGCCATTCATGCCAGGCTTCGAGGATGACTCCCAGGAGCAGGAGATTTGTCTTTTACAGGAGTGCCTCCGTCAGCTGCAGACGGGTACCCGACCTCCACCCGTGTCCCTCATACGATCGTCATCCGACTTCCCCGGTGATCATCCTCTCCCAAGAGTTTTTCTCGTCTCTCGCCCTCCTCATCCTGCGGTTGCTCTCCCCACGGAGCGGCAACCAAAGGACTTTGAGGCACCACCTCCACGGTACATCAGCGAGGTTGGCTTTGATTGCTGGGAGATCCTGTTTGAGGTGTGGGCCACTTCCAAGGGAGTGTGGCCTTACTACCACAGCCCATACCAGTCTACAGATCCAGCACATGCGCTAACAGCAGCCCGGGCCATGCACGGACTTCTCTATGCCATGCCGCGCGAGACTGTCGTCGACTTCCGTCCCTTCCACGGCGAGGCTGGCACAGGTACCAGAGCCGATCCTCGTGGAGGCCGGGATCTGGCGTTGTCCTTATTGGCTGCAGAGATGCACGCCACGTGTGCATCACACATTCGTGCTTTCCACTCACTTCGTCAGGGGCAAGCGGAGCCTGCGGCGGATTACTAGCGATGCGCCATGCGTATCTACACGCGTCCGGGGACCTCAGGGGGCACATAGCTGTGGACGCTTCGGACGATCATGCTCGAAGTTCACCTGGAGTACACCGACATCTTCACACGGTACAGCGACGCTGCCCTCGAGCCTTTCTCAGCCACTCTGCAGTTGCTCCCTTGGGCGCATCAGCTTTTCCTCCAGGTGACATCGGCCTGCGAGGCAGCACTAGCACATCAGGAGACTTCCCTCGGTGCAGCAGTCATCGCATCACAACCATCTTCCCTCCTGCAGTCACCCTCATCCACCTCCGTCACTACCTCATCTTCCTCCTCCTCTTCGACCCCGTCTACACCCACGCAAACGCAGGGTGTTACAGCAGTTTTCCAAGGGAAGAAGAAGAATAGGAAGTGTGGATCGGGTCAGCAACAGCCGTCATCGAGTGGTAGCAGTGGCCGTTCCGTGCACTGCTATAACTGTGGAGGCGCCCATCGCTACACCGAGTGCCAGCAGCCGCTTAACTGGGCGCGCATCACTCGTGGGCTTCAGGCTGCCCATGCTTCTCGCACCGCGTCCGGCACGTCGCCCGCACATTCCTCTGGACTCGCGGCGACCACGACTGTAGCTGTTCTTGCGTCCTCACCAGCAAGCAACAGTGATCCAGACCCACGCAACCGCACCATCGTCGAGCTTCGTCATCTTCTGGCACTTTGTTTTCAAGGAGGTGCGAGTGTGTTGTCATCGTCGACAGGATCACAGACTGCTTGTTCGCTCGTTATCGTGACTCGTGATGACACGTTTGGGGGAGCACAGTCCGCATGTGATGATGATGGGCCTGAGTGCACTGACTAGATTCATGAGTCTCACCTTCGTGATGTACGTCGTTCCTTCCCACTGACGGCTTAGCGTCCCTCCGATGCCGAGTGTTCCATTGCTCGTTATACAGTGACGTCCACTAGTTGTGACTCCGGTGGCACTTGGATCATCGATTGCGTTGCCACCCATCACATGACGTGTCGTTGTAGTGATTTTGTGGTACTTGGTCCTGTCACGACTATCCATTCTGTTCGTAGAGGCTCTGGTCAGTCCTTGCCAGTCCACGGTGTTAGGGTTGTATACTTTGATGGTCCGTCTGGCCCCCTGTATCTCTCTGACGTGCTGTTTTTGCCTGATCTTGAGCTCAGTCTGCTGTCTGTGCGTGCCTGCACTTTGATGGGTCTCTCCGTTGAGCATATCGCTCATTCAGCGACTGTGACTGCTCTTGACACCCATAGCATTGTCCTGCGTGCTTCAGTTATAGATGATTTGTATCGCATTGCTCGGCCCTCCTCCCCTTGCTCTCCCTCCTCCTCTGGTCGCGTTTTTGTCACTGGTGTTCTATCCCTGGAACACCAACGATTTCTTCACCGTCGTCTGTATCACGTGGACTCCAACACTGTGTCGAAGCTCATTTGGACACAGCCTGCNCGTTGAGCATATCGCTCATTCAGCGACTGTGACTGCTCTTGACACCCATAGCATTGTCCTGCGTGCTTCAGTTATAGATGATTTGTATCGCATTGCTCGGCCCTCCTCCCCTTGCTCTCCCTCCTCCTCTGGTCGCGTTTTTGTCACTGGTGTTCTATCCCTGGAACACCAACGATTTCTTCACCGTCGTCTGTATCACGTGGACTCCAACACTGTGTCGAAGCTCATTTGGACACAGCCTGCTCTCCGTCTTGACGTGGCTTCTTTCGAGAAGCCACCTAAGACTGACTATCTTTTTGGCGCTCAGGGGAAGATGCAACGGTGCACTTACCCTGATTCGCGTTCCCGAGCACTGAGGCCTCTCGAGCTGGTCCACGCGGACCTGCTTGGTCCTCTCCCGGTCGAGTCCCTGTCCGAGAGGGGCCGGTATGTTCTGATGCTGACTGATGACTTCACCCGGATGCGGTGCGTCTACTGTCTGCGTCAGAAGAGCGACGCAGCCCTTGTGGTTTGGCTCTAGCTCGTGATGGCTGAGCGTCAGTCTCGCCACACGCTACATGCTTTTCGCTCGGATCGTGGCGGCGAGTTCCTCGGTGAGATGGACTCCTTCTTTGCTGAGCACGGCATTTTTCACCAGGTCTCCGCTCCTGCTACCCCACAGCAGAACGGTGTATCTGGTTACATCGTACAAGCTCTGGTGGGGCCACCGCGCTGATCTTTGTCTCGCTCGCGTCTGGGGTTCCCCGGCCTCCGTGTGGTACACCGAGGACCAGCAGGGGTCCAAGGTCTCCCCTCGGGGTTGCTTGTGTGCCTTCATCGGCATCTCCCCGTGGTCGAAGGCCTGGCGCTTTTGGGACCCCACTCGTCGTTGTGTCATTGAGTCCCGCGACGCGCTGTTTTTTTAGTCACTCACATACCGTGATCTGACTTCGATCACAACCCTCTCTGCAGCTCATGTCGCTTCCTATGAGGGTCCTCGGCGGATGGGGGAGACTTCTCCGCCAGCGACCATTCCTCGTCAGGCTGATGTGTCCGCTTGAGTCCCCTCTCGGTCTCTAGCACTTGATGATCTGGCTATCATTGCTGTTGGTCCAGAGATCCCACCTGTTCAGCCTGTTTCACACCCCACAGGTACCGCTGCTCTCACGCCTCCTCCTGCACCATCACCTGTGACTACTGGCACCCCTGCTCCGGTGTCTGACCCAGTCCAGCCCACTCCTATCCCTACGTTGGCTGACACTCCTGTCTCAGTGTCCGGGCCAGCCTTGCCCGCTGTCACACCCAGCTCTGTTTCCCCCACACACGCATCTCCTCACACGATATCTCCGGCTGCCTCGTCTCAGCCCTCACCAGCTATGGTCGTACCTGTCCCTGTGGTTGTACCTGTTCCTGAGCGTGAGGTGCGCTCCTTGACCTCCGGTTACTCCTGTGAGCCCGGTGGCCGCCTTCGACCACTGGATTCTGGAGCTTAGCGAGCGTCAGGTCCCGGACCTAGGCGTTCCTCTCGCATCATCGCGAGAGGTGATCCAGGTACAAAGGCCTTAGGCCTAAGTGTCCTCACTCAGCTTTCAGAGGTACACCCAGCGTGCCCCATAGGGCACGACATGGTCACTCGCGAGTTCCATATCGCCTGTGACGCAACAACTGATCTCGTGGCCATCAGGCCTGACACTGAGGTGTGTGCACTTGCCACGCAGAGTTCCCCCTCTATGGCGCCTGACCTGGGCACATTGAGGGAGGCTTTCTCATCGTAGGATGCAGATGCCTGGCGAGCTGCTTGCGAGGATGAGCTTTGCGCTATCCGAGAGCACAGAGTCTACAAGCTGGTCGACCTTCCCCCTGGGAGGAAGGCGATTTAGGTCAAGTGGGTCTTTCGCAAGAAAGTGAAGCCAGATGGATCACTGGAACGCTACAAGGCCCGCTTGGTCGTCAAGGGGTTCTCTCGGATTGATGGAGTTGATTACACTGACACCTTTGCCCCTGTCGGCTACATGACCTCAGCTCGAGCTCTGTTCGGTGTAATGGCTCAGCATGACTGGGAATTGCACCAGATGGATGTGAACAACGCGTTCCTCCATGGCTCTCTGGATGAGGAGATCTACGTGGCTCAGCCACCAGGCTTTGAGGACGGTGACAAGGTCTGGCGCTTGCGCAAGTCCTTGTACGGCCTCAAACAGGTCTCCACGGTGTTGGAACCGGGAGATCACTGGCACCTTGACTCGTGCAAGATACGTACAAAGCGAGGCAGACCCCTCGCTCTTCATCATACCGACACCCGAGCGATTCACCGCCATCTTGGTCTATGTTGATGACCTTCTGATTGTGTCTCCATCCTTGGAGGCCGTGAAGGAGGCCAAGGCTATCCTACAGACTGCCTACAGGATGAAGGACCTCGGTCTTGTATCGGTGTTTCTTACTATGGAGATCGTGCGAGATCGCGGACATCGGACACCGTTGCTGCATCAGGCCCGATACGCACGAGTCGTGGGGGAGGGTTTTAGCGATCTCCTTGGTGCAGTGCCCACCGCTTCCACACCCCTGACACCTGATGGGCAAGATGCCCTGAAGGTGGATGACCCTACACAGTTGGGGGAGACAGTGGACGTGACCTTGTACCTCCGTCTCATCGGATCTCTGATGTACCTGGCCACTACCACGCGTCCTGACATCGCATTCGCCGTCAACCTCCTTGCTCACTTCTCGCAGGCTCCACGTGCGAGAGCTCTTCACGCAGCTGTGCGAGTGGTACGGTACGTGGTCTCCACGCCGTATCTTGGACTCTGGTTTCGTCGGCAGTGTTCGGTGGTCCTTGACGGCTACACTGACAGCGACGCTGCTTGGAGCCTCGATGGGCGCAGTCGTAGTGGCTACGTGTTTCTGCTCGGTGGTACCACTTTGTCTTGGCGAAGCGGGAAGCAGGGCTGCATCGCACGTAACTCGTTGGAGGCAGAGTATGTGGCTTTGGGCGCAGGGGCTACTGAGGCAGTTTGGCTGGAGCGCTTGTTTCTTGAGCTTGGGCAGTCAGTACCCGCCATTGTGCTGCGTTGCGACAACCAAAGTGCTCTCGCCATTGCAGAGAACTCTGGTGTTTTTCATGCTTGCACAAAGCACATTGCGGTTGAGCATCACTTCGTTCGTGATTTGGTGGAGCGACGCGTGATCTCCATCATGTGGGCGAGAAACTGCTAGGAAGCTTCCTAGCCTTGCTGCTGCTGACGTGGCGACACTGTCCAGTCAGCTGACGCACTAGCAAGCAAGCAGGTGCAAGAAACAACAAGGATCAGGCTAGGGAGACGCGCAAAGTCTCATAAGCTTCAATAGCTTAGTAAATGCAGAGAGAGGTGACAACTGACAGGTCCAGGGCATAAATACCTGCCGCGGCGCACGGCGGGTGTCGCACGCGGCAGTCCAAGAGCTGTCCTAAAACCGGCCCAAAACCACTGTTTTGGCCGTAACTCTGCGCACACATGTCAGAATCCTACGCCGTCTGAACCCAGACGTGCAGAATCAAAAGACGCACGCAACGACTGGTCACATGCATGCATCCATCGACGGACAGCGAGTATATAATGCAAAAACATGCAAATGGGCCTCATGCCCAGTCCGCCGAAAGGCGCCTGCAAGACGTGGGAGTCACAGCAAGAAGTCCCGGTGACATCTGGGGCTCTGGAACAGTGGTCGGTCAGCTCCGGATGGGTAGTCCGCCGCCTGTCGTCGCGCCGGTGTCACCAGGGCCGCCTGCCTCAGGGATCTGCACGAGTATGGACACGGCCGAGTGGTCACAGTAAACTGTACAGGAACGG
>SZWC01000522.1:27663-44758 GCA_023375785.1 Penium margaritaceum
GGAGGCGAGCGGGCGAACGGCGAGCTCGACCTCGCTCGCACCCCGCCCAGTGAGTCTCGAACCTGGGACCTCACCCATTTAATTACCTGCACGCATACAACCTAGCACATCTAGGATGACAACCCAAACACACACCCCCGTCATACACTAGGAATCCTAGTGTCAACACAAAGCAAGTGGCACATTTCTGAGTTAGAGGTGGCCCTGAAGCCAGTCACAAGAATTCTGACTGTCTTCTTGTGATCCGGCACCACGCGGGCGGTGACGCCAGCGCCGGTGTCACTCCAACATTAATCACCTGCATCAGTGCGGTGAGTGTGCAGCGAGGCCAGAGGTCACAACACATCTGTGGGACACATACCAACAGCAGGCAGAGGCGATGCAGGAGGTGATGGGCAGCAGGGGGTGGCTGTGGGGGGAGGGACTCCTTGCCGAGGTTGGGGAGTGGAGGCTTGATAGGAGTTGTCCTCTGTTGGCAAACTGAGAGAAACTCATAGCAAGGTAGGTCAGAACAAAGAGGGTCCATTTCTCCACTGTGGCGAGGTTGGCTCCGAGTTTGCCTTTAACATGGTTTGTTTGCCCCCTCCTGTTCCACATGTTTGCATTCAAATTGAGGCATTACTTGGCCAATGGCAGGACGGACAAAACTAGGGCATGGCCAATGGGAGGGTAGAGGATGTTAGACGGCATGGCACTTGGTCCATTGCAGCAATATTTCTGTCATACTTTGCAAAAGGCTATATTTGGGCACATAGGTCCACATGGATGGCTGTCCATGTCTGCATGCACTGGAGTGCTGGTGAGCTCTTTGCCCATGTCCATGTGATGTAAATCTTTGACTGCAGCTCCGCCTGACAAGTTCTTGTTGTAAAGGAGGGAGGGAAGTGAGAGTGCATGAGCACGAGCATTGTTAAGCCGTGACATACGCTATGGACTGGGGTGAAGTTCCGTGCAATGCACAAGTTGGTGACATAGGAGCCTAGCGTGGACACAATGTTTGCCCCACGGTTGGGCAAGCAGTGAACTCATTTGGGGTGTGGGACCTCCTGTTGTGTGTGTCGTACACACCTTACGGTGACCCCTCGGCTCATGTCCATTCATGTGCAGATGCCTGAGACTGGCGACTGTGGCATAAGACTGGCGGCCGGCGGCGACAGGCGCCCAGAAGGCTTTCGAAGTGTTTAGATTCGTGCTGTGTCACAGCACTTAGACGTGCAGCCTATCGGGATGTAGATCTCGTCGATGCGGCCGTTCTGGTTCAAACGGCTCGTCGTTCTGACGTGTCTGCAGGGAATTATGGCCAAAACTGTGTTTTCGCCACTGTTTTGTCCTGCTAGAAAATAGCGCCCTTGTGCGCCGCGTGTGTGTGCATTAGGTCCGTGACACTATATAGGTTGCCCAGACCTCAGTTGTCATCTCTCTCTGCACATTTCAACATTTGCAGCTTCTGACACTTGTGTTTGTGTGCCTAGCCAACCTCTTGCTGTTCTCACCTCACCTGTGTGTGCTAGTGAGTGAGCTGGCTGGCTTGCACTGCCACGCTAGCAATAGTATCGCTAGGAGCTGTCTTTCATGGTATCAGAGCCGCGAGCCAGTGCTCGCACAGCTGCGTAGCAGAGCGCAGCAATCGCAGAAGCCGTGAGCAACCGCAGCCGTTGTCTTGAGTAGCAGCAGCAGCAGTGCCCACTGTCTCGGCGGGAGGTCCTGGGAGGGCCCACCACCACTCCGACCGTTTTTTTAATAAGTCCGCCGTCGTTCCGCGGTCGTTCCGCGACAGCAGCAGCCGTTCCGCGCACAATCCGCGGTGCTCCGCGGTGACGAAGCCTCCGCGGCGGACGCGGCAACTGCGCGGTTGCATCGGAACGCGCGTCCGGTGCCGCGGGGGCACTCGGCGTTCCGAAGTTCGTCACCTCGCGGTGACGTTGCCACTGCAGATCCGCCGTGTTTCGCGGATCCGCGCAGCTCCGCCGCAGCACCTCCGCGGCCGTTCCGGAACAATACGGCGCTGCTCGCCGCTGCTCCGCGGTCGCAAGTCCGCGGCACACCCTCCGCTTCCAGAACGCGATCGCTCCGCGGCGGGTGCGGAACGTGCTGACCGCGGAACCCCAGCAGCTCGCGGCATCCCGCCGTGTTCTACACCGGGGCGACCGCGGTGGCTGTGTGCGGCACCTTACCGCATTCCGCGCCACCGCGATCGCGACCTGCCCGCGGTAATTGGCGGTAATCCGCGGTAATCCGCGGTGAGCTTCCTCGGAGAGGTATACCGCGGAAGGGATCCGCGGAGACGTTCCGCGGAGGAGTTCCGCGGAGGGGAGGTTCCGCGTTGAGGTGGTCCGCGACAACACAACAAAAAAAAGGGGGGGGGAAATGGGGAGGGAACCGGCCGCCATGCCGAAGCCAACCCCCTCGAGCGTGGCTGTCGACGCAGCTATCGAGGGCAGCACCGTCTGCGGTCAATGTCGGCCAACGCCATCATCACCACAGCGGCAGCAGTAGCAGCAGCAGCAGCAGCCACTACAGCAGCAGCAGCCACTGCAGCAGCAGCAACAACAACAGCAGCGACAGCAGCAGACGCCGCCACAACAGCAGCAGCCGCCGTTGCAGCAGCATCAGCAGCGACCGCCGAGCCCAACAACGTTGGCACGCCAAGTACGCGCACAAGCTGCCTTAGAGGCGGAGAGCCGCAACACGTTGACGAAGCAGGTCGCCAAGCTACAGGACCTGATCAGGGGCTTACTGCCCCAGTAGCAGCAGCTCCAGCAGCAGCAGTAACCGTCCTCAGACCCAAGCGAAAACCATCTCGCTCACGACGGCAATGCAGATGAGGTTGCGGAGACCCTCTCCGACTCTGGCGAGGAGGGTGAGGAGGAGATGCTGCGTGCATGCCTCATCCACCTGGAGGCACGCCGCATAGCACGTGAGGCCAATGCCGCCCTCCAGGGTACGAGCTCCAGCGCCGACGCCGGCTTGAGCTCATCTCGCCGCCCTCTGAGCTTTGAGGGACTTGCTTTTGAGGGCCCGCCTGGGCAAGGGGGTTGCCTCCTCCATGCCCGGTCCCGTAGTGACTCCACCAGTCGCTCTGCCGACGGTCAAGCCACCCAAGTGGTTTGAGTCGGACCCGTTCGTCTTCCGAACTGGGAATGACTTCAAGTCCTGGGAACCGCGCTTTCGCATGTGGGCCATGAGCGAGGGAGTCCTCGCCTATTACCTCACCCCATACCAAGCATCTGAACCTGCACAGACACAGATGGCAGTCCGTGCCGCCACCGGTCTGATGAAAGCCGCCCCCGACTTCACCAAAGACTTAAGTCGGTTCCTTGGCGATCCACTGACCGGCTCGGGAGCTAACCCTCGCGAGGCGTGGGCGCTGGCTGTCACTCTTTTCGAGGGCGCCACCTTGGCCCTGACGTTCCAGCGCCTTGCCGACTTGAACTCCCTCTGTCAGACTGCTCAGGAGTCAGCAGCTGACTACTGGCGCCGGGCGATCCAGTTGTACGAGGAGCTGGACGACGACGCCCCTGCACAGTACTCCGCTCTCTAGATCATTCTCTACGGCATCCATCCCGACTACACGCGCGTCTTCAGCAACTTCGACCAGACTCTGCTTCGCGACATGGCGAGCGACGAGACCCTGCTGCGCTGGGCCACCCTCCACAACCTGGACGTCGCCGGCATAGACACCACGAACCACGCTCGCCGCAGTACAGCTTCAGCTGCAGTTGCCACCGCATCTCCCTCACCACCGTCTACAGCTACAGCTGCTCCAGCTCAAGGGAAGAAGGGCCGCAGAGCGTCAGGTGGTGCCTCCAGCAGCGGGACCAGCGGCAGCACCAGCACCAGCAGTGTCAGCCGCAGCAACAGTAGCGGGAGTAGTAGCAGTGGCGGTGGCAGCGGCAGTAGCAGTGGCAACAGTGGCTCCGGCAGCACGACGGGCCGACGGCTTGTGTGCTTCAACTGCGGAGGTGACCATCGATATCCCGACTGCACTCGCCTCACCGGCCGCCCGTTGGACTGGGCCAAGGTCACGTGTGGGCTGCAGCAGGTACATGAGGCACGTATGCGCCGAAAGTCCGGTGCGACCGCCCGCTCGGCCGCCACTACCGCAGCCGTCCCAAGGGAGTCCACCGTCACAGCAGGCTCCTCCGCGGATCCTCGCGACCAGGCGCTTGCCGAACACGACAAAACGATCGCCGAGCTGCACCAGCTTCTCGCCCTGCGCTCATCTCAAGGAGGTGCGAGTGAGTTGACTGAGTCGAGGGGTCCTACCGCCTGTGGTCTGTCTGTGTCGTTGCGTGATGATGCCTGTGGTGGTCCCCATGCCCAGCCATGTGCGCGTGACGGACCTGATGATGTATCTTGGCTGCATGCTGCTCATGTGCGCTCTGCTGGTCGCCTTGTTGTGTCCCCCGCTGAGCGTCCCGCTGTCGCGCCTTGTTCCATTGTCGAGTGCCCCGTTGCCCCTTGTACACGCATCACCGATGCCACCTGGGTCGTCTACTCTGGTGCCACTCACCACATGACGTGTCGTCGTGACGCCTTCGTCATCTTGCATCCTGTTGGCACTGTTCGCTCTGTTCGCACTGCAGTTGGCCATGAGGTCCCTGTCCAGGGTGTTGGGGTTGTGTAGTTCACCGGGCCCGCTGGTCCCGTATACATCTCCGACGTCCTATTTTTCCCTGATCTGGAACTCAGTCTGCTGTCTGTCCGTGCATGCACCAAGATGGGCCTGGGTGTCACGCACACAGCTGCCGATGCTCGCATCTTTGTGCGTGACACCGAGGAGACCGTCCTCAGTGGGACGGTCGTCGATGATCTGTATCACATCTCTGGGTCCTGTGCGAGTGTAGCCCCTTTGCCTCCGTCTCCCACTGCCCATGTTTTCGTCGTTGGTGCTCTGTCCCCCGAGCATCATCGTCTCCTGCATCGACGCCTCTGTCATGTGCACCTGGGGGCATTCGACAGATTGGTCCGCACTCAGCCCGCTCTCGGTCTTGATGCGGCGTCCTTCGAGACGCCGCCCACGACGGACTGCCTGGCCTGTGCTGAAGGCAAAATGCACCGGTCCACCTATCCTGCGTCTGTCTCCAGGGCCCGTCGGCCCTTGGATCTTATCCACTCCGACCTCATGGGTCCTCTCCCTGTCAGTTTCAGGAGGACCGCGGTCGCTACGTCCTGACGTTGACTGATGACTTCACGCGCATGCGGTGGGTCTACAGTCTGCGACAAAAGAGCGATGCCGCTGTTGCCGTCCGCATTTGGCTGGTCATGGCCAAGCGCCTGTCTTCCCACCGCCTTCAGACCTTTCACTCGGATCGCGTCGGCGAGTACCTCGGTGACATGGCCCGCTCCTTCACCGAGCTTGGCGTTTTTCACAACCTCTCCGCCCCCGCCACCCCCCAGCAGAACGGTGTCTCCGAGCGCTGGAACCGCACCATGGAGGATGCAGTCCGTGCCATGCGTGCGGACAGCGCCATGCCTGAGGCTTTTGCCTTCGAGGGCATGGCGTACATGACCTGGGTTTGGAACCGCATTCCCCACGGTCCCCTCCCAGGTCACCGCACGCCCTACGAGCTGTGGTACGGGCGTCGCGCGGACCTGCGCCTGGCCCGCGTCCAGGGCGCCCTTGCCTGCGTCTGGTTCACACCAGAGCAGTAGGGGAGCAAGCTCTCCCCGTGGTGCCGCATCTGTGCCTTCGTTGGCGTCGCCCCGCGGTCAAAGGCTTGGCGGTTCTGGGACCCTGAGCGCCGCCCCATCGTAGAGTCCCGTGACGCTCTCTTCTTCGAGCATCTCGCCTTCCGCAACCTTGCTCGCATCCACGCTCTGTGCGCTGCTCATGCCCCTGGGTGTTCCGGACCCTGTAGTGTGGGGGAGGCTCCTGGCACGGTTGGCACACTATCCCCGTCCAGTGCAGTCACTCCATCGCCGGCACCCCCGAGGCTGTCCCCAGCGGGTGTGCCCACCGGCACCCCCAGCCCCGCCCCGTCTGTGGCTCCCTCCTCTGCCCCTGACTCACCGCTCTCGCTCGTGTCTGAGTCTGCGTCCAAGTCTGCCTCCGCGTCTGAGGCTCTGTCTGAGCCTACGCCTGCTTCCGCGTCCGAGGCTCAGACTGACCCTGCGTCTGCATCCATGTCCGGCTCTGAGCCGTCCTTGCCTCCGGCTGCGGATGTGCCTACGTCTGCCGTGGGCCCGCCCCCAGCTGTTGAGGCCACGCCAACCTCAAGTGGCGCACCTGTCGTGAAGTCCACACCAGCGTGTAAGTCAACGGCGCCCACTGCTCCCACCCCGTCGGACCCCTACACACGGGCACCCGGGGGACGTCTCCGCCCTCGTCCCACGCGCAGCGTCGTCAGTGGTGACCCGGGCACGAAGGCCCTCGGCATGAGTGCTTACGGCCTTACTGAAGTTCACCCTGGCTGTGCCACGGGCATGGCACTACTTGCTCATGAGCGCGGTCTTGCTCGGGACGCCGCTGAGTCCATGGTGACGGTCGACCCTCCCTCTGCGGCGTATGTCCTGGCTACACGCAGTGCGCCA
This sequence comes from Penium margaritaceum, assembly GCA_023375785.1. NCBI lineage: Eukaryota > Viridiplantae > Streptophyta > Zygnematophyceae > Desmidiales > Peniaceae > Penium > Penium margaritaceum. The sequence continues at coordinate 34,198 of SZWC01000522.1, forward strand.
GTGCTGTCTCCCGATCCCACCAGCCTACCAGAGGCCCTGTCAGCCCCTGACGCTGAGCAGTGGCGCGCTGCCTGCCAGGTTGAGCTCGATTCCATCTGAGAGCATGGCGTCTTTGAGCTGGTGGACTTGTCAAAGAACCGCAAGGCCATCAAGGCCAAGTGGGTTCTCCGCAAGAAACTAAAACCAGACGGCACTGTGGAACGCTACAAAGCGCCCCTGACAGCAAAAGGCTTCTCTCAAGGTCCCAGGCGTGGACTACACCGAGACCTTTGCTCCTGTTGGTCGAATGACGACCACGCTCACTCTGCTGAGCCAGGTGGCACAGCACGACTGGGAACTCCATCAGATGGATGTCAACAATGCGTTCCTGAACGGAGACCTTGAGGAGGAGATCTACATGGTCCAGCCACCCGGCTTTGAGGATGGTACCGGTCGCGTGTACCGGCTGCGGAAGGCCTTGTACGGCCTAAAACAGTCACCTCGCTGTTGGAATCAGGAGATCACCAGCACGCTGAGACGAGCTGGGTACGTTCAGAGAGATGCTGACCCATCTCTGTTCCTTGCATAGTCCCCAGCACCGCTCGCGGCCATCCTTGTCTATGTGGACGATCTTCTTATCGCCTTGCCCGACCTGGGAGCAGTGAACGCTGCCAAGGCCGTTCTCACCTCGGCCTACAAGATGAAGGATCTTGGTGAGGCTTCTGTCTTTTTGGGGATGGAGATCGTGCGCGACCGTGTCCGCCGTACATTCCGTGTCCATCAAGGACACTACGCAGAGACTGTGGGAGGGCGCTTTGCCTTCCTCCTTGCAGCCATTTGCACAGCTTCCACGCCCATGACCCCTGAAGGGCAGGCCGCCCTGAAGGTGGATGACCCAGCTGACCGGGGGGAGCTAGTCGATGTGACCCTGTACCTGCGAGTCATCGGTTCGCTCATGTACTTGGCCACCACGACACGGCCCGAAATTGCCTTCACTGTCAACCTGCTCGCCCAGTTCTCGCAGGCTCCACGGCAGCGAACATTGGAGGCTGCAGTCCGGTGTGTGCGCTACATCCTGTCCACCGCACGCATGGGCCTCTGCTTTCGCGAGTAGGTGTCAGTTGTGCTCGATGGGTACACAGACAGTGACTGGGCGTGGAGTCCAGACGGCAAGAGCCGCACCGGCCACATCTTTCTCATCGGAGGTACTGCAATGTCCTGGCGAAGTGGGAAGCAGGACTGCATCGCACGTAGTAATGCTGAGGGAGAGTATGTTGCCCTAGGCGCCGGTGTAGCAGAATGTGTCTGGCTCGTCCGTCTGTTACGTGCACTACGTCAGCCCATTTCCCCCGTAGTCCTCCAATGTGACAACATGAGCGCGGAGGCCATCGCCAAGAACTCAGGTGTGTTCCATGCACGCACAAAGCACATCAATGTCGAGCACCACTTCGTGCGTGATCTGGTTGATCGTGGTGAGCTCCGAGTCATCCACATGAGCACTGACAGGCAGTGCGCAGTTTTCCTGACCAAGGTTCTGGGTCGTTTGAAGTTTCATGCGGCCACTCGTTCCGTTGGACTCTGCCCCATCCCTGTTGCAGGTTGATTCCTCATGTGCCACCCTGCATGTGTTGTGCCTGCTGCCTGCAGCGTCTGTGTGTTTCTTGCTTTGTACAATGTTGGTGCATGCATGTGCATGGACGTGTTTTGCCCTCCGGTCATGGGGGAGTGTTGTTGCGTGTGTCGTACACAGCTTACGGTGACCCCTCGGCTCATGTCCATTCACGTGCAGATCCCTGAGACTGGCGACGGTGGCAGAAGGCTGGCGGCCAGCGGCAACAGGCGCCCAGAAGGCTTCCGAAGTTTTTAGATTCGTGTTGTGTCATAGCACGTAGACGTGCAGCCTATCGAGACGTAGATCTTGTCGATGCGGCCGTTCTGGTTCAAACGGCTTGTCGTTCTGACATGTCTGCAGGGAATTATGGCCAAAACTGTATTTTCGCCACTGTTTTGTCCTGCTAGAAAATAGCGCCCTTGTGCGCCGCGTGTGTGTGCACTAGGTCCCTGACACTATATAGGTTGCCCAGACCTCAGTTGTCATCTCTCTATGCACATTTCAACATTTGCAGCTTCTGACACTTGTGTTTGTGTCCCTAGCCAACCCCTTGCTGTTCTCACCTACACCTGTGTGTGCTAGTGAGTGAGCTGGCTGGCTTGCACTGCCACGCTAGCAACAGTATCGCTAGGAGCTGTCTTTCACCTCCCGGTTCATCACAGATGTGAGGTATATTAACAAAAAATATTCAGAGATAACTAGCAAGCAAGTTGCTGGAAAAACCCAGAAGAAGCAATGCGACATAACCGTGGGTGGGTCGACTGTTTTGACTGGTTTCCGTTTGCATGTATTACTGGTAGACTACGACCACTCAGCCGTGGCCACGTCCATGATACGGACCTCACTAATACTAGGGCGCCGGCGCGTGGAGCAATCCGTACCTGTTGGGCAGCAATGACAGTGTATTGGAGACTTCTTGAGGCTCTTTCCTATTTTTTTTGCAAATGCTGGCTTTTTCTTGGTTGACTAACCATAGGCGCAATTTGCATGATTTTGCATTCTATGTCCACCGATTGATACCAATCGAGGGCGCACGTGCGGTCTTTATAAACGCCTTGAGGTTGTTTGTTTTTGTACCAGAGACACGTTGTGACCTCTGGCCTCGCTGTACACTCACCACTCTGATGCAGGTGACTGCCACTGGAGGAGCGTTGTTGTGGCCTCCACTGTCTGGAAAATGATGCCACGTGGGAGGAGACCCAGATCCACTCAGCGGCTTTTTATCATTCAGCAGGCTTGCAAAATTATTCTCTCACTGCTGTGAACAGTGGGTTTCCTAGTGATTTTGTCGGGGGGTTTGTAGCCGGGTCGCTCCTCCCGGACTGCATGCTGCGCTTGATTAGGCGACAGTTACAGTTCACTCACAGGGAAATTCCACAAAACAGGTCTGGTGGTTCGGTTCCACACGTGACGTGGAGAGCGAGCAAGGTTGATCTCGCTGCTCGCCCGCTCGTCATCCCGTACCTCGCACCTATCACCTCCGTAGCTTCTTACTTGCCAGGCTCTTGACTCTTGCATGCGCATGTGTGGAACCTCCTTCCATGGTACTTTGCCTCTCTTGGCATAAATCCATGCTTTCCCTTGCTCCCTCTCCCACACATCACGGTACTCTACCTACTGGTATCATAGCAGTGGTGAGAGTGAGCCGCGATTGAGAGCAAGATCCTGTGAGCGACTCTTCGTCTTCGTCATTGACGCATCCGCCGTCGCTTCCGCTGCTGAGTGCAGTAATCTCGTTGCATCAACAATACCGAGTCCTCTCCTGTTCTCACGGAGGACTCCTCGGCACTGCAGGTTGTACAACACCCACAGTAACTGCCCACGTCATCTACATGGCCGCATTGCAATGACAGCGGCCGTGCGGTGGAGCACGTGGAGCGCTCCATCCCACGAGGAGCGCTCCACTGCCTGCCGTTGTCGTCTTCCTTGCAGTCAGTTGCAACTCCATGTAGGACACACGTGGGCCCCGCGGAGGTCCGTCTCCTTGCCTGCAAAACTTCGCACGGCCGCAGGCCCCCGGACCGGCGGCTACACTAGCACGTGCCGCAACATTGCAACAACCACAGCAACTGCAGCAACCGCAGGTGCAATTGATCTTGCAGATTCCACAACTATTGCAGTAACCATAGCAACTGCAACAACTGCAGCAACCGCAACTGCAATTGCTTCTGCTGCAACCGCAACAACCTAAGCAGCCATAGTTGCGACTGATACTGTAGCAGCCGAGCTAGTAGCAACGGTAGCAGCATTTTGAATAGCCGCAACAGCAGTTGAAGCATTTTTGCAGCCTCAAATGTGACCGTATTAGCATCTCTAGCACAAGGAGCAGTAGTAGGGCCGGGACCACCCGCCGCAACCACAGCACCAACGAGAGCAGAGTTCACCGGAAACAAGGCTCCCTTCCCGTGACATTGACTGCCACAGCAGCAACTACAACATCTACAGCAAAGGAGCCACAGTAGTGCTGGCAGCACTAGTTACAGCAGCAGCAGCGGCAGCCGCAACAAGGTTTTAAGGAGCCACAACTTCACTCCTGTGGCATTGACTGCAACAACAGCCGCATCAGTCCTAGCAGTAGTAGTCGCAGCGTCAATGTCAGCCGTTTCCTACCTGCAGCAGCATCAGCTACAGCGGCATGAGCCAGCCAGGACTGCAGCACCAGCTGTGGCTAGGCACCATCCATCGCATTGGCACAGCGTGACGTCCCCAGCGCACTGCCACTTGGTTCATGCTACGAGGGGCGGGTCGGAGACCGTGTCTCGCGTCGGCACAGAGGCATGAGCAACGATCTTTCTTTCGATTCTGTCCCAACACCGTCAACACAAACGACTCGCCACCGTCCGGTAAGCGTAATCCCTCCTTTTTCCCCCGGGGGAAGGGGAGGGATCCAAAGCTGCACGCTCCTTCCAAGGGGGAGGTCACCACCACTCAGCTCTACTCAACGTTGACAAAGGATATTGTTAGTCTTCAGCATGCGCTGACACGTACGATCTGTGCTTTCATAGACGCTGTTGTAGCTACTGCGACCACCTTTTCCGCAGCCACTAGAGCCTTACACGCGTGTGCTACTACCTGTATCGGGCACGCAATTGAGGCTTACACTGAGGTGGTGATTATCGTCGAACCCATTGCTGCAGCTCCTATAGACCTAGGCACACAGATCTCTACAGCAGCGGCCGCTTTCGCCTTTGCCACAGCGTCAGCTGCGTCTCCCATTGCCACAGCCGCATTCTCCATTCGCACCTCTACAGCAGCCGCAGTCACTCCTGCAGCATCAGCCCCATCGCCAACGTCCAGCATCGTCACAGTGGCCGTCTTCACCATTTTAAGTGCGGCCTTTGTCACTGGGGCAATGGCTCTAGTGGTTCCTACTCCTTCTTCCATATCTATTCTGTCTGTAGCCTCAGCTTCAGCGGTTCCTCCTCTCCTTGCATTCCTACGCAACCCATCTCCGTTTACCTCCTTGTGACCTACTCCGTTCCACGTGCTTTTTATCCATCCTTGCTCCTCTTGCGGTGTCCTGTCTGACTCAGGGTGGGCTATCTTGCAGCTTGTGCTCCTCTGCCTAAGGCACCTCCATTTTCCACGCCCACCGGGTCTGGGAAAACTCTGACGAAATCTGTCCGGCAGGGCCGTAGCATCGTCACCATGCCAAGTGGCGTTGAGTCAGTCATTGCGGCTCTTCATCACCAGCTGGTCCTTGCTCGTGAGGCTCAGCAGGAGGCTGAAGATTGCCTTAGATTAGTAGAGGAAAATCGTGTGGCCTTTGCTGATGAGGTCGCCGCTATGGGGTTGCGTCGCCTTCATGCTACGTCTACCATCCCACCTATTGGCGTCAATGTTGTTCCCAACACTAGCACATCTTCCACACCTTCTGCCTCTAGCACCTCAGCAGCTGCACACACTGGCATACCCACTACAACTGCCCCCCATACTACACCACGCCAGCATGATTTCTTCTCCCAGCTGCATGCGCTCACCTCTGGGCTTGACTTCTCTTCCTGGGAGGTGCACTTCAGTGCTTGTGCTTAAGGGGATCAGGTATGGGAATACTACTTTCTGGCTGTTCCTCCCTTCATACCTATTGCTGCTGAGTCCACCCGTGTCGTCCACGTCCTCATCGCTACTGCGCCTGAACCACTGATGATGATGTTGGCACCTTCAATGTTGAACCAGTTATCCAGCGCTTGGCTGACCCTATTGGCGCACATGCCATGGTGTGTCGCCGTACCACCGTCACTGGCTATGCCGCTTAGACCGCGCTTACCGTCCACTTCAACATGCTTCTTACGCGTGCCAATGAGACCGCTGACGCTTACTAGGCTCGCGGTCTCAAGCTCCTCCGTGAGCTTGGTGACGCAACACCTGGCCAGCTCTTTTTCGTCCTCACCATGGTCAATGGCATCATCTCCGAGCTGTCCGACCTCCTTCGTGACATCCATGACGATGAGCTGCAGCGCCTTGCCTCGTAGCCCGTTCCACCGAGGTCCCCACGTGGTGTTGGGACCCTCTGGGACTTCACCTTCGAGTGCCTTGCTGCTTGGTGGACCACCTCCACAACAAACACCTTTACCGCTCTGTTGTCATAGGTGTTGTTGTCCCCACTACTGCAGCCGCTCCCACCTCTTCCTTTGCGGCTTCCACTTCCTCATCCTCTTCCTCTTCACCCTCCCAGGGTTGTAGGCAAGGGTAAGGGGAAGGGAAAGGGCGAGGGAAAGGACAAGGGTGCAGCCTCTTCCTCCCGTGTCACCAGCACCGTGGTGTGCTGGAACCGTGGCTCCACCAAGCACTGTGCTTGTGTGTACCCCGGCCCCTTGGACGATCTTCGCCTCACCCGGGCAATGCTTGCCTACTAGGCTCACACCTCCGTCTCCTCCTCCCCTCTCTCTTCCTCTAGCTCCAGTGCCGCCACGTGCTCCTCCGCTCTGATCCCTGCCCAGGCCTACTTCACCACTGGGGTGCCTCCGCCGCATGCCCCCTACCCTTGGGGTTGGCCTCCTCCGTGCGGTGGGCCGACATATGCTGGGTCACCTTCCTCTGCGTACACCATGCCGCTGTGGTTCCCTCCCTCCTCTAGTGCATCTACCCTGGCCCCACCGACGTCCGTTGATGGTGATCGCGAGCGCCAGCTTGAGCAGTCCCTCCTTCAGCTTGTTTGCCTGCACGATTAGGGAGGTGAGGGTGTCGCACCGCTGGCTAGAGGTATTGTTTGTCAGACAGGCAGTGTTCTGAGTGGGGATCCCCCTGTCATGTCCTGGGCTCCTCGTGTTGGTATGTTCCACGGATTGAGCAGTGGCACTCAGGCTTTCTCCCTCAGTGTCTCTCAGAATGTACTCCGCCTGTGTTGCTTGAATCATCTGTGGGCATAATCACGACCTCTGGTGTCCTCCCCTTTGTGCGTGTCTCTAGTGGCTTTTGGGTCCTTGACTCTAGGGCAACCCATCACATGACGTCAGTCCGGTCTTTGTTTGTTTTATTGGGCCTCGCCAGGACTGTTCCCATTGTTTGTGTTGGGTCCGGTCAGTTGGTGGTGGCATCGAGCGCTTGTTTGGTCGTGGTGGTATCTTATACTTGCCTGACGTTCTGTGCATGCCTTTCTTGGAGCTCAGCTTGCTGTCGTTGCCATCTCTTACATCGTCACCTTGGGCATATCCACACTACTGCCATTCATAGCATGTTCCGCATCCAGCCTGCTATTGGTCTCTCGCACTCTACCTTCCCTTCCCCTTGTCCTGCTGGCTGTCTAGACTGTGCGGAAGGGAAAATGCATCGCTCGCCTTTCTCTCCCTCTGAGCCTTAGTCCACTCATCCTCTTAACCTTGTCCATGCAGACGTCATGGGTCCTTTGTCCCATGACCTCCTAGGCGATGTTGGTCAGTACGTCCTGTGTCTCAAGGATGACTTCTCTCGCTTCTGTTGGGTGTTCTCTCTTTTTCAAGAGATAAAAATCTGTTCTGTCATTGAAACCTGAGACTCTCAAGTCAAACATGCCTGTCAACGGTCCTTGCGTGTCTTTCGTAGTGACCGCGGGGGTGAGTTCCTTGGCCACCGCTTGTCTTCTTGAGTCCCGCAGAGACATACCTCCATACCTCTTGCGGTGTCTTCCAGCCGTCCTTCCCCTTCATCACTGCTGTTGGGGTGAGGTTGGTGATGTAGCGTGCCGTACTCACGGCCTCAGCCCATAGGCTCCGCGGTAGTTTAGCATCCACAAGCAATTTCCGCGCCATGGTGAGTAGCATCTGGTTTGCACGCTCTGCCACACCATTAGAATGAGTCGTGCACAGAGTGGTCGGCTGCCACTCAATCCCCTGCTCCTTCAGCCACCCCCCGCAGCCTACGTACTCGCTGCCGTTGTCGCTGCATAGCGTTCTGACCTTGCGGCCAGTCTGCCTCTCTAGTGCTATGACATACTTTTTCAGCCGGTCCTGTAAATCACTCTTCCGCTTAAAAAAGTAGGCGTAGAGTTTTCTGTTGCAATCGTCAATGAAGGTGATGAAGTACCAAGCGCCCCCAATGGACAAGCGTCTTGATCGGTCCATACACATCACTGTGCACAACCTCGAGCAAGTTCTCGGCCCGTCACTATCCATCTTCAAACGGCTTACGCTTTGCCATGCCCACGATGCAAGGCTCGCACGTGTGCTCTGCGGAATCTGCTACTGTATCTGTTGCACCGGTGAGGCAGCGGCCTCACCACTCATGTTTCGCGGCCTTGAGGCCGCGAACCATGTCGTGCTTCGCCATCTCCTGCACAACTGCGGGCGACGAGTGCCCCAGCCACCGGTGCCACAGCTGCAGGTATTCTCCTCCCCCTTTTGCGAGCTTGACGATGCATGCTTGCGAATCTGCTGCGTCTACTACCGAGGGGATGACCTTTGTCTCAACGATGTAGAGACCTCCCTCGTGCTTCGCTTCGAGCACGACCTCACCGTTGCGTCCATCTGCACGACTGCACCTTTCATGCAAAAGAGCACTACATACCCCTTGTCTGTCAAGCGGCTCACTCTCAGAATGTCAGCCAAGCCTGGGACATGTTGCATGTTTTGGATAACACGCTGCACCCTTTTACCACCAACCACCAACCACCACCTCCACGTCCACATCACCTTGGCCGGCCGCAGGTTTGACCTTGTTGTTGGTGACCACCATGGATTTGGCAGACTTGGTGTAGTTGATGAACCCCAACTTCTCGACTTGGGTATGTTCCTCGGCACCTGAGTCAAGGCACCGCTGGTTGGCACCCTTCAGGTCGTAGTTCTGTGTGCCATTGAGGAGTGCCTTATTGCCTTTGGCACCTTTGCCGCCGGCCTGCGCCTCCTTCGGACACTCCTTGGCCCAATGGCCCTCCTTGCCACAAATCTGGCATGCACCCTTGGCGCCCTTCTTGCCGCCGCCCTTACCACCAATTCGGTTGCCGCTGCTTCTGCCATCCTGCGTTTTATTGACCAAGGTAGTTGAGGATGTTGAGGTCTCGCCACTGCTCCGATGGTGCACCTCGTTGCAGATGTACTCGGCGGCTGCGCCATAAGTGAGTTTATCCTCCTCCCAACCTCCCAACACGGTGATGAGAGGGCTCCAACTGTCGGGTAGAGCCATGAGGAGCGCCATCGCCTGTATCTTTGTGTAAATCTCCCACCCCACATCATTGCATTGTGAGGCAAGAGACTCAATCTGTTGCATGGCAGAAATGACGTCCTCACCCTCTTCGATCTCCACTGTCAAGAGCCGCTTCGTTGTAAAGATCTTGTTGGCTAGGGATGTTTATTGGTGGATGGAGCAGAGCCTCTTCCATGCGACAGCTGCCAAGTTACAGCCGTGGATGTAGCCCCACTGATATTCATGCAGTTCGACAATAGGAGCATCAGAGCCTCCGTGTTCTTCCTCGCGAAGGTCGTCTCCTCCTCATCTGTTGCTCTTGCATCTTGAACCTCCGTGCCCTTCATAAGCTCTAGCAGTCCCTTGTGCGCGAAGTAGATCTCAAAATGCCACCACCACAGTCCGAAACCAGGCTTGCCCGTGTACTTTTGGATTGGCAAGGACTCCGTCTTCTGTGCCATGTTGAACTTCTGCTATAGACAATCTCAAACTTCAATGGCGAAGTCACCCAGAGTGACACACCCGTGCGTTGCAAAAGCCGTGAACGTCTTCGCAGGCAGATCAGGACTGTGGGCCCATAACCCTTTATAAGGAACGTGTCCTGGCATGCTCTGATCCATCTAAGTGTCTACGGCTGCTTAGTGCAAAGAGAATTCCGAGGGAGGTGTGTGCTTTGGGTCGCCACAACACCAAGTGAGCAGAATTCTGGCAGAATGCAGGTTGCGGAAACTGAGAAAGACTGAAGAACGTTAATGGTTAGTTGTTTTGGCGAGATTAAATCTTATACCCTGTGATATGAGATTTCCAATGCATCCAAGCATGCCGAAAATGGAGCAATAGAGCCCCTGCTATGGCTGTTGGAGTAACCCATGGTGGAGCTGTCCACCATGCCCACGAACGGTAGTTACGGGAGGCGCTTCGACGGTGGCCTGTCGAAGCGCCCTTCCTGGCCCTCCAATGTGGGGGGAGGCTCACCATGGTCCAGGAGACCTCCCACGTCCCTTCCTGCATGGCCCACGTGCCTTTGGAGCTCATTGAAGTCGAACTTGGACCACTGGTGGTGGAATTACTCCGTCACCAATGACGGACACCTAAATTCTACCCACCTACCACCTGAACTTCGGATGGGGCTAAATTTCTGAATTATCAACCAAATCAAGCACCTGAAATCTTGAAACTGCATGGCAAAATCCACGGAGTCCAAATCTCCAATCAGATCAGACATCCAATCACTTTCTAGTAGTCAAACCAGGAAAACGGCTAACGACATCCATGGCAGGGGCATTTTTTTATCAAGAGAGAGAGAGAGAGAGAGAGAGAGAGAGAGAGAGAGAGAGAGAGAGAGAGAGAGAGAGAGAGAGAGAGAAAGAGAGA
>SZWC01000522.1:56785-69631 GCA_023375785.1 Penium margaritaceum
TTTTTTCCTTTCTCGGTCTCGAGGTCACTGGTGCAAAGTAAAACTCATGAAAATGCAGAGAGAGAGAGAGAGAGAGAGAGAGAGAGAGAGGGAGAGAGAGAGAGGGGGGGATAGAGAGGAGAGAACGAGAAGCACTAGAAGAAATAGAAGTATCATACAGAAAAGGATAGACTGATTGTGAGCAAATGTCATTTTCAAATCTTGTCACATGTTCCTTTCTGAAAGAAAAGACATCGAAATACATGACCTAATTAGTTCCTTATTCCAACTAAGGTTTTGTTTTCATCTTGTCGTCATACATGGCAGAGTGCCATAGTGGGAATACGAGGTATGATGATTTGTTAGTACTCACTCTTTCCACGGTGGGTATCTGGAGTATTAGTTTTCAACAATGGCCCTCCAACATTTTTTTGCTAGACTTCAAAGTCATTTTCACTAAAGTTTCCCTTTTATCGTTTTATGGTGAAATGTGAATATACTGTAAAATATCTAAAAAAAAAGTGGGTATAAGGCAAAGGTACCCATTATAAAAATTCATCTATGAAGGGGTTTGTGATTGTTGGGCCAAAAAGAGTGATGTCGGCACGTGGACGATGCATGTCATGCAACGTCGACATTATTCCTTCTCAAGAAATGATAGGTGTATATAATTGGTTTTCCAAATGACAAAACTGTGTCAGTGCTTGGTTGACAGATGAGGTCTTTTCTTACGAGTTATGGGTGAATGGGTTATTTCTAATGACAAACAAGCAAGAGGTTACTGTCTTTACAACATCACAACCCTTCTACTAATTCCGTGAGGGGGTCAACAACCCCCTACTCGGCAGTTTAGAAATAGGACTCCCCCGTTTGGCAGTTTACAAGAAATCCAGGCTGCCCACTCGCTTCACCATGCTCGATGAACAACATGCATTGCTGATCGAGCCAAGCAAGGTGGGGCATGTCAACCCCCTCAAGCAGGCAAGAACTGCGATGGAGCAATGACCTCTTTGTCTTTTTGTTCTGACTCACAAACCCCCTTGCTTAATTTGGATTATCCATGTTTTATGGGAGAGTGTGCGTAAACATAAAAACACAGGGGTTTTGCATGTCGAAAAAAGGAGGTCATCTCTCGATCGCGGCTGAGCAAAAACACCCTTTTTATCAAGCGAAAACACTCACCTTTATCCATAACACACAGCCCCCTTGTTTTTTCATGAAAACCTCATTCAAACCATACCCTGTAGTATATTTGAGGTTTTAGGGTTTTAGATTTGCATGGGCTCTTGTGAGATCCCGTGGTAGTAGGGCCTAGTAGGTTCCCTTTCAGCGCATGGAGAGTCTCGGGCTCCCCATGCAAACAGCACGCAACCCCCCCCCCCCCTCAAGAATTCACAAACCCCTAAAAAGAAGGGTTTCTGAATGTTCAAAGACACTGTTGGTGTGATCATGTCGACATTGCATCACATGAAACATCGACATGTTGCCTTTTCTTGTTGTTTGTAGGTAAACTTTTAACAATCTCAAGCCAGCGGATAGGGGAGTCTTATTCTTCCCAAACCTAGGTAGGGTAGACACATATTCAAGTTTCATGGGTATCCTTATATGTGCGGTTTTTCTCGTGTCTTATTTCCTCATCATGTAGGGTGTGTTGTTCTACTTCCAATATTATGCATCTGTGAAGGAATTTTATTTGGATTCCATACTGGTGCATGTCACGTTGTTCTGTTACACAACTGATTCATTCTTGAATGTCGACTGGTGAAGCTCGGCGGAAAGGCCTGAACATATCACATCACCTTAGCCATACGCTCTTTTCCCATCGTTAAACAATATGGTAGATTGAGCTGAATACCTTCAAATATTAATGGTTTCTCGCCCGACCAACAAACCTGGCGTTTTACACCATGACTGTCGTGATCCTCTTGATTGTATTAGGCCCAAATAGATTATGAAAGGTTTAGTTGGTACAGGCCAAATCTGCGAAGAATTTCAAAGTATAGTTTGCACATATATGCTTTACCCATCTGTGTATAGTGTAATGCCGAATGGAGCGTAGATGGTGAACATGTAGAAGTTTCAAGACAGAACACGATTGGGAATTTGGGACAATTGAGGATTGTAAAATTAATGCTAAGTGTACTTCGATGACAATTGTCAAAATGATCGAACACATATAGAAGTGTCGAGTCACGATTGAGGTATAGTCAGGGTCGTTGGGTCGGTGGTCGAGCGACGCGTGTGGAGTCGCATCGTGAGTGGTCGGATGTAAGAAGCTCTACCAAGAAGTTGGGGGGCTGCGAGGATCGATGGCGAAGATGCGAGATGCATCCTTATCAATCTAAATATGTCTCGATGTTTCAAGAAGTCCACCGAGAGGTCATGAAAATTCTGTTGATGATTCTCGAAAGTGGTTGGAGTTGTGAGAAAGTGCAAGAAGGTTCGCGGAAGGGCGAGGGCATTTGGTTGATTTGTCCTTGACCGTCGGAGTGAAAATCGAGGTCTGGACACGTGGTGGGCTATTTGTGTAATGAAAAAGATGCCCACTCAAGAAGATTAGGGACTCGCGTACGTCTGGTACATAGCACTTCCCCCCTTTTAGGTGTGACGTTCCGATGTGTGTACAGATGTGGCCCAGTGACGGCGGTAATAGTCGCTGATCAGGTGATCGACGTCTTGAATGTTGTCATAGGGTTCCCAACTATTATGCGCAGCATCGTAGCCATGCCACTTGACAAGATATTCTATTGTTTCCCCATATTGTCGATGGCCGAGGATGTCCTCGATGATGTACTCTGTGTCTTCGTCCACTCGTACAGGAGGAGGGGAAGGGACATTGTTGCCGGGAAAGTTCTCTCTAGGGTCCCAGTAGTGCTTGAGTTTTCTGGTGTGAAACACCGGAGGAATGTGCATAGTGTCGGGGATTTTGAGTCACGCAACCATGGGGGTTTGCATATGCTTGTTCTCAAACGGTCCGAACCATTGGGGTTTGAGCTTCAAACAGTCGGTTCCACGGGATTTGATGTTGGTCAAGCTGAGAAGAACCTTTTCATAGACGGCGAAAGCATCGTTGCTGTGATGTCCGTCAGCTGCTCGTTTCATCGCCGCTTGCATCTTTGCAAGTGTCTACAATGTTTCATTTCAGATGGTGGAGAAGTCGGGGCGTTCGACGTAAACCACGGGAGTGTTGCTCTGGATGTGTAGTCTGGTTGGTGTGGCGGGAAGTTTGCCATACACCACTTCAAACTGATGTTTACCTGTTGCGGTGGACACCACCGAATCATATGCGATTTCAAATGTCGGGTGTTTTTTGTTTCCAATCCGTCCCATGAGGTTTGCATAATGTTCGGTAAATTTGTTCGAGCGTTTGGTTGGTTCGCTCAGTTTGGCCATCAGTTTGAAGATAGAAAGCTGCTAAAATTTGGATCTGACTGCCGTAGCGAGTCATCAATTCACGCCAAAAATGGCTAGTAAATCGACCGTCCCTATCACTTGTGATGGTCCTCAGTACACAGTGCTACCGTACGATGTGATTAAAAAACAACCGCACTGCTCCCTCGGTGGTGACATGGGTCGTAGTCGGAATGAAGTGAGACATTTTGGAAAACCTCTTGACAACTAAGAGGTTTGTGAGATATGCCTTGGGTGTGACTGGTAGTCTTATGACGAAGTCCATGGAGATCTTGTTCCACTGTTCCGTTGGAATGGGGAGCGGTTGCAGAAGTCCGGGCCATGTGCAACGGGATTTTTTTCGCCGACACGTGTTATAATATTTGTAGAAGTTGGCCACGTCGGAATGCATCTTGTCCTACCAATAGTGTTTCGCCAAATTCTACAGCGTCTTGTCTTCTCCAAAATATCCACCTAGACTAGTGTCGTGGCATTCTTTGAGCAACATGTGGCAGAGTTCATCGTTTGAGGGAACGACCACCTGGCAAGCGAATCATCGCCACCAATAGGGTACATTGTGCCAAAATTCTACCTTGTCATATACACCATGTTGGTCATAGCCTTGTGTGAACAACCACTTGAGTTTTGGTTCTTGTTGCAGCTGTAACATTGCTGCCTCGGCCATCAGATCTGGTTGGTGGCTGAGCGCGTATGCCGGTTGGTTTTTCCTGGCCAGTAGTCAATGTCGTGGTCGAACCTAGATACAAGGAACTCCATCCATCCGGTTTTACGTCGACCGAGGTTCAGCTGCGTCGAAAAACATTTCAAAGCATGGTGGCCGATGCACACGATGCATCGGTGACATTCCAGATAGGACCGCCATGTCTTCAAAGCATGTACAACAACTAGCATCTCCTTCTCGTGCACGACGTAGTTGAGTTCCGATCCTTGTAGTTTTACTGACATGTATGTGACCGGTTGTTTCTTTGTTGCCATGGTCTTGTAGGAAGATTACGCCGATGGCCCGATCTGAAGCGTCCGAAGCCATGACATAGTCGACCGTTGGATCGGCTAATCATACGATTGGCGCCGAGGTCATAACGTTTTGTAAAGCGGTGAACGCTTCTTGTTCGATGTCTCCCCACCACCATTCATTTTCTTTTCAAGTGAGCTCGAAGAGAGACACTAACACTCGTGCGTAATCCTATACAAAATGACGATAGTAACTACAGATGCCGAGAAAAACTTGAACGTCTCGAACGTTGGTTGGCGTCGGCCAATCAACGACTTTTGCCACTTTTCTCGGATCCATGGTAATCCGTCTTTCGTTGATGGCGTGACCCAAGAACTCGATCAAACGGTGACCAAATTCGTAATTCAAGAGTTTTCCAAAAGATTTATCTTTTTATAACTATGAAAACCTTTTTAAGATGTCCATCGTGCTCCTTCAGGGTGCAACTATGCACCAGGATGTCACCGAGGTACACCATAATGAAATTGTCGAGGTACGAACGACATTGAAGAATATTGTTCATCGGTGCTATGAACATCGTCGAAGTATTTGTAAGTCCGAACGGCATTATCGTGAACTCAAAATACCCATGGCGAGTTCGGAACACCGTCTTCTTGATGTCGGCGTCTGCCACGTGAATCTGGTGATAACCCATGCGTAGTTCGGTTTTGGTGAAAATTTGAGCCCCTCAAAGTTGGTCAAAAGAGTCATCGGCTTGGGGATGTGGGTAGCAGTTCTTGACAATTGCGTCGATCAACGCTCGGTAGTCCACACACATCCGCATTTTACCAATTCTCTTTTTCACGAACAGTACAAGTGCGGCGTACGGTGACGTGGATGGGCGGATCAACCCCTGACCGAGCATCTCGTCGACCTGCTTTTTCAGCTTGGTCAGTTCATGATCACTCATTCGATGGGCCTTGAACTCTGGGTTGGCTGCCTGGTTTTAGCTTGATGCAATGGTCGATATCCCATTAAGGTGATAGAGTTCTTGGGAGTTTGTCGGGGAAGACGTCCGTGAATTCTTGGATGTGTGGTGTAAAATTTTCAGGTACCATTGCAAACTTGGTTGATTCCGATGAGGCTGATGAGGCCAAGGAGAGTGAGGAGTCGACTGTTGCTGCTTTTGCTTCCTCCATTGGCTCGCGATGTACGAGCCACGCATGAGCTCCTCACCGTATGCAGTATCCAGCCGTGTTAGGCGGTATCGACTGCACAGGTTGTCACTTTTCTGCTATCGTGGCTTCCTCTGCTGCTTCCACCCATGTTGCTTCCACTATTGTCTTCCATCCCATGCGTAGAAATTGTCGCTTGGCGCTGTTGATTTCCATGTAGACGTCGCTCCTGTTCTAGTCAACCTATGGATTTTGTCAGCATATGAAATCTTGTTTGAGAATGATTTTGTGGTCACTCAATGGCCAGAACATCTAGACCGTCACATCCCATAGATCTCCCACTTGTACTCAGAGTGCTTTTTGGAGTCTCCGTATTTGCAATCTCCCGTCGAAGGTTTCCCCCTCAAACACCCCTGCTTTGGTCCGCAAATCCAGTTTGCGAACCATGTCGTTACTTACAAAACTATGAGAAGCTTCTCCATCCAATAGTGCCATTACTGTTCTACAATTTTTGCATCCTCAAGGTTGCACTCTTAGTAGTACCCTACTACCACATGAATTCGTTTTTTACTATTTTTTAAGCCAATGAATTCATTATTTTGGCTACAACTTGTAAACTATTCAGAGACCACGAATACGCTTCATTATTTCCAACGTGGTCAACTTTGTACTTTTTTCACTACAAATGTTCTACTCGTGGTGTTCATTGTTTTGGACTCATGAGTCGGGTCAAATCCAGGTATTCATCCATTTCGTTGCAAAATATGTGCAGGTGGAAACAGGGGATGGATAGAATATGCAAGTGCAAAAGCAGACAAAGAGCAGGAGAAAAAAACGTTGATTGAAAATAGACAAGTACAAGGATCTTAATCATGCCACAACGTCCTCGTCTTCAACCCCCTGCTTGTCATGCTCAGCCATGAGGTTGACCAAGTCAGCACCCGCGACGCGCTGGAAGTCAGTGTTGTAGCACTTGTCCCAGCCGCCCTAGCGCCACGAGTGGACGACGATGCTCGGGTTCTTGCACAGGTGGGTCCAGCCGTGGAGCATCCACCCAACTGCAACGTCTTTGATTGCACACATGCCGAGGTTGACGTTGTCGGC
This sequence comes from Penium margaritaceum, assembly GCA_023375785.1. Classification (NCBI taxonomy): domain Eukaryota; kingdom Viridiplantae; phylum Streptophyta; class Zygnematophyceae; order Desmidiales; family Peniaceae; genus Penium; species Penium margaritaceum. The sequence goes on from SZWC01000522.1 coordinate 63,386, forward strand.
ATCCTTCAGCTTGTCCCCAACCCATGTCGAGTACCCCTTGGAGATCTCCCCTTTGAACGGATTTTGGAGGCCGATGTCTGCCGGCTGCAGCTTAGAGGTGCAGCCGGCCGGGATGTACATCAGCTGCACGAATGGGAAGCGCTCACGCACCCATTCGCGGAAGTTATCGAAAGCTTGAGGATGCCATGCATCTAGCACAAGAAGAAGCTTGACTGTGGTGTGGTCCAATGCATGCGTGGTGCACATAAGGATGAAGTATGGCTCGAGGACCATGCAGAACCACTGCTTGGTTGTCTTGACCGTCACCCAGTGATTTGTAGTGTGCGTGAAGTGCCACTGCGACGTCTTTGTCGCCATGTCCGTGTGCGGCCCGGTGGGGTGGCATGCAGGGGTCTTGCCGGTCCAGATGACCTGGAACGACATGACCCCTCCATCCATGGTGCACGCCACCAGCACGGTCACCTGCCGCTTGTCCTCCTTGTCGCATACCTTTACCTCGTCACTCCTTTCGGTGCGTAGGCGTAGCGCGGCGCGGGCACCAGATGGACGCTGGTATGGTCGGCGTTGACGACCATGTACGGTGGGATTTTGTGCAGGTTGATGTAGAACGCGACACGGCGGTGAATGGATAGCGCCCGGATCCCCCAGTCTGGCGGAAGCTTTTGTGACGCGGTGGTGCCGCACTTCCATGTCCACTGCAACTCATCACTGACGAACTTCCGGAACCAACTGCGGCTGAACATGGCCGTGGTGAACTTCCCCTCCAGCGTGTCCACTCCGCGGTCTGCGAGGATGGAGTGGACCCTCTCCTTGATGGTCGTAGTGACTTCTGTCCATGTGACCCTTGCACTCGGGGAGTGGTGAGCGTCGCGGACTCCTTGGGCATGTCGCCGCTGGCGTGCAGTGCACCGCCATACCGCGCCTTCAACTTGGTCATGCAGGGCTCGTACCAGCCCTTGACCATGTTGTACACCAACTTGTCATACACGGAGCCTGCGTTGGGCGTGCAGTAGCTGCGATAGAGGAATGAGATGACTCCATGGATGGAGCTGCCATGGCGCTGCACTGCTGCATGAATTGTGGGAACGTGCCCTAGTCCGAACCAATTAGTGTAGGATCCGCGTTTTGTAGTGATGTTTGAAGATGATGTGGACGATGATGGGTGCGACTCGACGATGGCGAGAGGGCCACTGTCAGCGGCATCGGCATTTGCTTCATAACTGTTGTCGACGTCCTCATCCTTTGCAAGCTTCTCCAACAGTGCAGCAACGATGGCCTTTTCGCCTTCGGCAACGGCATGGCGCTCGTCTGTTGTCACCATAGCCACCACCGTTACGTCGATGTCATCAAACAACGCCGCATGCACGTCCTCTGCTTCGTCCTCTACGGCGCGAACGGGTTCGTCGGCCTCGGTAGCGCAGACGGGTTCGTCGTCCTTGTCGCTAGACAGGATGACGCGCGACCTCTTTCGCGGAAGCGTCTCGTGGATGGACGTATCCGCGGTCTTTCCTTTGGAGGCGCCATCAATAGGCACAGTAGAGGCAGACGGGGTCACGGACGGCGGTAAGACAATTGTCTTCTGCGGACAGCCAGGGCCTCCGCGTGGAGGCACGACGGATTTCGGCACTGAGAGTGTTTGTGTGACGTTGGACTGGTGTTCGTCGTGCGAGACACGGCTGAAAAAGTTGGTAAGGAGCGACAAGGTGGGCAAATTCACACTACCCTTGCTTGCCCATGCAACAGAGGCCCACTTCTAGTGCTTGGGCGACTTGATGAAGCGCCACGACTCTGCACGACGTCAAACCAGGAGTAACCAACCATGCGACTCGACATCGAAAACTGATATGCATGTCCGAACGTCACAGCGCCGATTGAGCACGAACGTTTCACGAGTTTGAATTCAAACTTCCGGATCTTTGAACACAGCATTGGCATCGGCCTCACAAAAATATCAAACAGGAGGTCATTCACGATGAAATCAAGAAGACACAAGGACCCGGGTTCGTTGTAATCGACTACAAATAAACAATAGAACATAAAACAAACGTTTTCTACACCCCAATAATTATTTTCGACAACGAATTCATGCGCCAGTAGGGTATTGCCGGTTGGACGTCCTTGTATCCCTCGTCAATCTTTGCGATCTCAAAGACCCTCCAAGGCGTCGTAGGCCATTCAGATGGGCGATCTTTCGGCGTAGATTGCTCCTCACGCACTAGAGTCAGGCCTTTCACTCTTGTCCTTTTCCGTTTCTCGACTCATATTTCTTTGAAATTTCACCAATGTTATTTGTTGCTTCCTTTGGTAGTTACAAGTGATTTTCTTAACTTTTACGCAATTTTGGCAGGTGCGCGTATCTCTCTGGTCGACGACGTCCACTTCCATCGGAGTCAAGGAGTCTGCTGGCTGGCTTTGTTTTGGTTCCACGATAAGTGTGGTTGGGAGGTGGCCAACCGCAGGATTCCTGGATCCGAGCATTGTAGTCCATTGTGGTGATCCTTTCTGCTGCTATAATCATCCGCGGTAAGTCATTTTGGATGCCAAATATGGCAATCGCTCATTGGATGTCTCGATTGAGGTTGCTATTGTAGTGAAAACAGAGCTCGTCGGGGGCGATGTCTACACCGGTGATAATCTTGCAGAATCTTCGCGTATGCTCTGCCACGCTAGATTGCTGACAGAGACGCTAGAGCTTGTAATGAGCGTCGGACTTCTTGTTCAACCGTCTAAATCGTGCGGGCATCGCATGTGAAAACTCATTCCAATCCGTTGGTGGCGTCAGCACGTCGTGCCATTGCGGGTTGATCTGCTCCAAGGGTAGAACACCTACAGTTGGTGATATGGGACGTGCACCATTGGCCATCGACAAGGCTCCGCCAGTCTCCTACTGTCGTTGGATGGCCTTTAAATCAGACCACCAACTTAGTGCCGTGCCACGCAAAAGCGCGACTGCGAGGTTGCGCTTTATTTTATCGTCGTTGACCCTAGCTACAATGAAGTATACCTCTAGACTCGGTAGCCACATCCAAACCGTTGGTCCCTTTGAGTTTGTAGGATCAAACGGTTTGACAGGGGCCGGGCGAATCTTAGGTTGGCTCTAGATTTGGGTATTTCTCTCGATGATCACCGCCTCTTGTGCACTTGCATTGCGAAGAGCCTCCATTACGACATTGAGCTGTTGGAGCGAATGGCTCTTGATTCCCTCATGGGCAGAGATACGGTTCGCCAGTTCCTCATTGATTCGCGCCTGTCATTCGGTGCCACCCGTCGTTATTGTTGTTATCGTTGAGGCTATCGATAGGGGTGACTGGTTTACCGCCGTTGGATCAACGACCGAATTGGTCGTCAGAGCCATATGGGTTGATCTAGCTATTGCATAGCCTACCATGCCAGCGTTCGTAGATGCTTCAGGGTTTGCATGCATAGGCATGTTCTACTCAATTGCGAAAGTCATCGCCGAAGACCCGCTGCTGATATTCGAATGCGCTCGCACGCTTCACGTCGTAGTTGTAGAGTCCGTGAAGACTTGATGTGCGAGATGCGCTGACGACTTGTGTGAGGTAGTCCTCCGGATGGGTAAAGTAGTCAGATGCCTCTCCAGCACCGCTTCTCTCTGATACCAAGTGTTATGCCGAACGGAGCGTAGATGGTGAACATGTAGAAGTTGTCAGGCAGAACACGATTGGGAATTTGGGACACTTGAGCAATATATAATTAGCGGTAAGTGTACTTCGATTACAAGTGTCGAAATGATCGAACATAGAATGATCAAACACTTGTGTGTGTGTGTATATATATATATAAGTGTCGAGTTACGAATGAGGTATAGTCAGGGTCGTTGGGCCAGTCGTCGTGTGAGGTGTGTGGAGTCGCGTCGTGAGTCGTCGGATTCGATAAGCTCCACTGAGTATTTGGGGGGCTTCGAGGATCGATGGCGAGGATGCGAGATACATCTTTATAAAGGGCACTTCGACCTCGGAGCCCTGGTTGATTGCGCGGTTTGTTCCAGGGACCCGTTTCAACATCTGACCAACCCTTTGGCCCTGCCGGCCGATCTGACCAACCAGAGGGCCTCGTCGGCCAACTTCGACAAGCTTAGGGCCCGTCGGCAACATCGAAGGCCAGCGTTCGCCCATGACAGTGGATAAGTTGTGAACAATTCGACGAACGGAAGTGGAGTTGTTAATAACTAAACTTCTCAGAGAACAAAAACGTGTCAACAAAACAGGTTCCAACGATGTTATCCTTCCATACCGCACGGTTTAGACTTTCACGAGATTGTCGAATCCGTTTCCCGACGCATTATATTGGCAAGCAGTCACCTGAGATGGCCAACCCGGTAGCAGGCCGGCTATCTCGTGTCGCGCTGGGAGCATGCGGGCTTTTTCCTTGATCGCCGCCTGAACACAGGATCCGGTGCTGATGGATTCGGCAATGCGGGTCCTCGCGGTGGGACTACCTAAGAACCCGTGCCCCAAGGTCAATTTATCCCTTTATAAATCTAGATATGTCTCGATGTATGGAGAAGTCAACTGAAAAGTCATGACACTTCTGACGATGATTCTTGAAAGTGAACGGAGTTGTCACGAAGTGTGAGAAGGTTTGCCGGAGGGCAAGGGTAGTTGGTTGAATTGTCCTCCACTGTCGGAGTGAAATTCGAGGTCTCGACACACGGTGGGCTATCTGTGTAATGACAGAAATGCTCACTCGGAAAGGTTAGGGACTCGTGTACGTCTGGTATGTAACATACATTCTACTTGTATTGCAAGGTGTACGCCCGCACTGCATGACCTGTCTACAAGTACTACTACCTCTGCTGTGTTCATTAGAAATGGACTGTGGCCCTCGGATTCCAAAACTTTGGTCAAATCAGCGGATGAGCTTGTGAATCCGCGGTTTTACATGGATTCCTTCTCGGATTCCGAAAATTTCTGCTACAAGAACACACCCTCGTACTGTAACCACCGAAGCCGCATTGCTGTTTTGAAACTTCAAATCTGTCAAGCGGGTCAGCAAAACGATTTGTTTCTAGGCGGGAAACCGGGGGCTTTTAGAGCAACGGACGTTCGTAGGGTTTAGGTTCAACACTGGCTGGGTTCTCGATCAGTCTGAAGTCGTCCACGATGCGAACGCAAGCGAGTCAGGAAAGCCTATGGCCCAGTTCAGACCTAAGAGCGCATGAGGGGTGCGGTTGGGTTTCGGCCGGCTGAATTGTTCCGCGTCGGCCTCGAAACTTCACCAGCGCGGTCCATCTGCGACGCTCGTCAGTATTCGAGCGACATTTTCATGGACCACATATGTTTAGGGAGGCACGCGTCCGCATTGCTGTCGTTTAGCAGAGCGACGAGTCCGCAGAAGGACAGGTGGTGGTCAGGGAGGAGTATTCGTGCGAGGTCTGAAGGCGCACTTCCGCCTCAGGTTTCGGACCCACGGGAACACCGTCCGCAGTGTTTCGAGGCCCGCCGTCGCATTCGACGATGAGCCTCTTTGTGACCGACTGTTGAGATGGCCGATCAGGCAGCTGGAGTGAGACCACCAGCTACTTTGTGAGCCCCACCGGTCCACATGCGTGCCGCCTGGCTCTTACTGCTGCTGCTTCTATCCCACAGCGTTTACGGTTAACTGGCCATAGGATCGCAGGTGGCTACGGCAACTTGCCTGACATCCGCTCGAATGGCGATGGCGTCGTGCTCGGTTCCTTCGAGCAGACGAGTTGATTATCTCACAGGGTATCAGTAGAAATCGACGGGCCTGCCTTACCACCAATTCATCTGTGACAATCTCGCGGATTCCTGTCCGTCTGACCGGTCCCGTGTGAACCTCCGTCCTTGCTCTTGCACGCCTGCATGTGTGTACTGCACGCGAGAGATCAGCAGCAGAAGCAGCGGCAGCAGCAGCAGCGGCAGCAGCAGCAGCAGCAGCAGCAGCAGCAGCAGCAGCAGCATCATTAGCAGTAGCAGCAGCAGCAGCAGCAGCAGCAGCAGCAGCAGCAGCAGCAGCAGCAGCAGCAGGAGCGGTGGTGCCACCAGCAGGACCGCCCCTCGCCAACTTCCCCCGCAAACACGTCATCCAGCCACGATGCTGACGCGTACGTACCACAGGCGGTCGCGGCACGGCTCGCAGAGCGACGCGGAGGACCCCTTCAGCGAATCGCAGGGCGCATCACCGTTTAACTCCCAGCCGGAGGAGCGATACGGACGGCTCGACTGGAACTCGCAGGTGAGAGGAAGGGAGGGAGGGAGGGAG
>SZWC01000522.1:89580-102308 GCA_023375785.1 Penium margaritaceum
CCCCCATTACCTTTGTCCCTATGTCCTCCTGGTCCTCTTGAGGCTTTTAGCCTCCCGCTTCTTTGCCGAACCCTCCCTCACTGTACCAGCCCTGTGGGTTGTCCAATCTTCCTTGCTGCTAGACGTCATTCCCTCACACCTTCGTCTGATTTGAACGTCCGCAGAACAGGCATGTTCACATACTTCTTTGGTGTGCGGTGTTTATCAAGAAGACAGTCTGGCAGGGTTTCCATATGGTGTCATGGTTTTCTGAACAAGGGCATTTCTGATTTTCACCAACAAATATTCCGTGTGTTAACTTTCTTTCTTGACTCCAGTGGATGCGCGAGGCAGCAAGTCTGCACAGGACTTCCGTCAAAGTCGCTGAGGGACTTGGAGCCTGTCCTTCAGCAGTTTCTGGTGAGCGGGTGACTGTGTGTGCACTCACACACAGTGTGTGTGTGTGTGTGTGTGTGTGTGTGTGTGTGTGTGTGTGTGTGTGTGTGTTTGCGTGCGTGCGTGCGTGCGTGCGTGCGTGCGTGCGTGCGTGCGTGCGTGCGTGCGTGCGCGCGTGCGCGCGTGCGCGCGTGCGCGCGTGTGAGTGTGAGGCGGCTGCCTTGTCTGTCTTCTCCTCTCTGCATTGCACCACTCTTTTATTCTGTCTCTGTTCTGCAAAGACTGCTAGCTGCTGCTGGATGTGATGCCACTCACAGGTGGGCCGGAAAGGCAGAGGGCTGGCTTGATGCACAAGCCACCCACACCAGTCCTTTGTCCTTCGTAGAGCTGTGATTGACGATGCTGTTGCTGACGTGGCTCACCTCAAGGTTGAAAGTGCGCAGGGGGAAGGATCACGGTCTGAGGGTGACGGGTTGCTCGGGAGTCATGACGTTCCTGCCTCGCGTACCAACAGTTCAGTTCCTGTTCCCGGAATGGTTGCTTTCCCCATCCCCATCCTGTTCCTGTTCCTGTTCCCCCCCCTTGTCTTGTTTGCGCCTTAAGATGGTTTAAGCCAAAAATTTCTCTTCCTCAGGGCTCCCTTCTAGAAGCTGTTACTCTGGTGACCCTGGTGACCCTGGTGACTGTTTGGTCTGTTTTTGGTCTGCTCCATCCTTGTCTCTGTTTTCGTTGCTGTTTTTGTTTCCGTTTCTGTTCTTGTTTCCGTGTGCAGGCGTTCCATGATGGCTTGAGTGTGCTGCCGGAGGAGTCGAGGAAGACTCTCCTGGGGCTGATTGCATGGTGCCTGGACCAAAGCTCGTAACGCTGTGGCTTGGGTGAACTGCTTCCAAGCTTGTTCGCGACAAGCGTCCCAATCCAACCTGCGCGCTGGTGGCATGCCAGACAATACTCACCTCCATCCACCACAAATTTCAGTGGGTGCAATTGCACTTTTCTTTTTCCAAATTGCCCTAGACCCTGTGAGGTGTTCACACCACTAGTTCAATGAATTCATGTTTAATGCTCCAGATTTACTCTCAAGTCAAGAGGCAAGCGTTTAGCTTTCCTGTCAACTACCATGGATGCGTATCAACAGCCATGCACAGCAACCAGGACATGTTGTGTGATTAAGCGACACATCACGCTCCTCAGCTAATTCCTCAGTTGCACCTAAATGCTCGTGCGTTTCTAAAGGTTTTTTTTTTCTTCTTCTTCTTCCGATGATTACTCTAAACAACAAGGTTTCGAGTTGTCTCACACTAGCTACACATTGGCAGCCTACTGCTGAAAGCACCTGGGAGTGTCACATTCAATACCCCGAAGTTGTGACCTTGGACCTGGGAGCGTTTTCGCACATTGCACGCTGACATCCTAATGCTTGAACATCTGTGGTAAAGCCCCCCCCACCCCCCACCCCCCAACCCCCCCTTGAGGTGATGGAGAAACCCCCTTTAGTGACGTACTCTGTGAGAGTGTTGGTCATAAGGGCCACAGTGTAATAGACATTGCTGAGCATGTTGGAGAGACGACAAAGATCTGGTTGTAACAATGAGAGCTAGCTAGAACAATGAGCGAGAGAGAGGGATATTCCCTCTGCACTCTGTATGTTTGGNGACATCCTAATGCTTGAACATCTGTGGTAAAGCCCCCCCCACCCCCCACCCCCCAACCCCCCCTTGAGGTGATGGAGAAACCCCCTTTAGTGACGTACTCTGTGAGAGTGTTGGTCATAAGGGCCACAGTGTAATAGACATTGCTGAGCATGTTGGAGAGACGACAAAGATCTGGTTGTAACAATGAGAGCTAGCTAGAACAATGAGCGAGAGAGAGGGATATTCCCTCTGCACTCTGTATGTTTGGAGGAACCGGCCTACGGAAAGTCCAAGAAAATAGGTACTAGCTCCCAAACAACTAAGTAGAACCCGACAACAGTACGACTCACTCGGGTGGCTGAATGACAAACCGAAAAGAGCAGCGGAAGCAAAAAAACCCACTTTGCAAAACTACGTTGTCAGAAGTGATGTTGCTCAGAAAGTGACCCTCAGGAACTGGCCACCGAGAAAATTCCGAAATGCACATAGGGATGTGCAAGATGAAACGGAGACCCTCAAAGTGACCGTCGACCACCCTAGCTTGCCTGCATGTGAGTGGCGCCAAGTTCAGAGGTGGGGCGATAGGAGGGAATGAAACAGATGTTGGTTTCTGCACATCTCACATTGTGCTCTGTTGTGTCCTCTCGGCTTGTGTACATCGGCGTGCAGATGACTGATGGCGAGACTCGACGCTGATGGAGTGTCGTCTGGTGGAGCCGACGCGCGCTGAGGTCTTCTCGCAGTTCCTTGGAGCCTCCTCTCTCCGGCGACGTGCTGAGCTCCATCGGCAGGCCTCCTCGGCGGTCGTGCTGCCGGCGGTCACTGCCCCCGCAGTTGCTGTCTGCATGCGTCCAGCGCGTCCCATCGTGTCTGCGTCGTCATGCTCTGCCTAGGATGTTTGTTGCATGTTGCGTGGCCCTGTTCGGCATCATGGACCATCGTAGGCACTGCCTGGGTTCGGGCAGCCATAACTCCTTGCTACTATTTTTCTAGCCGTTTCTGACCGCACGACTGCGTTCGCAGCGTCGGTATTATAGTATGGTCCAGTTTTCAGGCAAAACGGACGACGCCCGGGTTTTGGGCTGTCGACTGTCTGGTAGGGCTCACCGAGAAAACCTGCCTGCCAGAAAATAGGTCTATTTCCTGATTGGCTGGTTAGCTGAGTAACAAGCTCTACAGAGCTGGGGGGGGCCTAGAACTTGGAGGGGTCTCCCATTGTTGTTCATTCTTCATTCCTAATCAGTCACTTACAGTTTTCAGCTGCTTTCTGGCGCTAACACTGGCGCGCGCATTTCTGAGTAACAAATCCAGAGCTTCCAGACTTAGACTCTAGAGCAGCAGACTAAGGGGGCAGCTGACTTAAACAACGAGCGTGGAAGCCCGCACGCTGCATCAACAACGCTGCTGCCCCAACCTGCTGCCTAGGCTTTCCTTCTACAGAGGCACGTCAACCAGGATCCGTTCGGAGGGAATGAAGACGAACAGCATGCACAACCACCTTGAACTTTCCACTGTACATCGCCTTGGTGAGGAACTCTGCACGCTGCTGACGAGTTTCAACTCCAATCTACCGCACGTCAAAACACGCAATGCATTCACGGACAAAGTGATGTTCGATGTTGACGTGCTTTGTGCGAGTGTGATGCATGCCACCGTGCTCAGCAATGCGGCGAGTGCTTTCATTGTCGCAACACAGATTGATGCAGCCGATAGGCTGGCGCAATTACTCCATGAGACGGCACAACCAAATTCTTTCACACACACTAGCACCAAGAGCAACATACTCGGCCTTAGTCGAACTGCGCTTTCTGCTTTTCCAAAAAACCGCTGTGCTGCCGATGAGGAGGATGTAACGTGACTGGCTCCTCGTGTCACGGTCCTGGGCCCAATCACTGTCTGTGTATCCATTAACGACATCAGAGGGCTGAGCACGAAAACACAAGCCGAGACGGGGTGTGGACATGACGTAGCGGACGACACGCAACGCCGCATCAAAATGGAGGTAGTGGTGTTTAATCGAGCTTGAGACCGGTCTCGATATCGACTGTCTCGGTTTTGTCTCGTCTCGTCGTCTCCTACCGCACAGTACGAGACAACCTCGATTTGTCTCACGCGAGACGAGACGAGACCGATACACGTCCTGTGCCGCGCGAGATCGGGACGAGATTCTCCTATTGAAGTGGTGTATCACATTTCTTGTGCGACCCCTCCCACCTGTGCCAAGAGATTTAGTACCAATCCCGCAATACATGGATGTGTCAGCACAAAAACACGAGCATATATGAATGTTAAAGAGCGGTCGTTGAGGGTCAACAAGAAAAGTCAATGCTGAATTAACACAAATATTTTTTTGTGAACAAATGAATGAACTTGAAAAGGTTTCTTGAACTTCAGTTAGTTAACGTTCTCTACATCACCTACAATATACAATAAACTATTCCTACTTCTCTTTTTTGTCCACTTAAGCTCGCTGCTCGTACCGAACATCGCCGACTAATCCTGAAGTTTTTTCGTGTCCAGTGGTTCAGGCTTGGAGTCGTCAGGTGAGGTGGTAGAGGAGTGTCGTGTTATCCTTATTTTCTACGGTTTGCATACTAAACTGGAGAGTTTGCTCATGAACCAATGTACGCTGTAGTTGAAACGTTGGTCGCACTCTGAGTGAAGTCGCCACAAAATATTTTGCGGTGACTTCACTTCCTGTGGCTCGCTTCGTTGTTTTGCTCGTCACTTGCAAAGCGGACAGTTCGAGATTTTTTAGGATTCGAGCGAGACCGAGACGAGATCAAGACCAAGAAAATACAAATTGATAGAAGAACAAGATTTTCTCATCCTCAGTATCAAGGACGAAACATCTTATACCGAATGGGAAAAGAACGACTTTGATATTGAGATTTTTTGTCTTGATCTCAATTGAGTAGTCCTAGATGGAGGTGAAGTGTGCACTAGGAGAACTGGGACAAGAAGTTGACTACAAACGCAACGTCAGCATGTGTTACAGTGCCAAGAAACATCAGAGACCTGTTAACCTAGAGGTAGGTGGTGACGTCCACCAGCTCCTCCAACCGCACAGGATCAACGGTCTTCAGAAGTCTCTGTCCAGCAGGTGTCATTGGCGTAGACACATGGGGAAAATCAGCCAGGAGGTTGGAAAACCACTCTCTCAGAGTGCGAACATACCCTGCCTGATGCACGGTGAGCATGCACTACGTCGTAAATTCCATGCTATGTGATAGTGTCATGCTCCTTACGCACGGCTTGCTCCCAGAGGACTACATCAAGAGCAGAGCATGCTTGGCAGATTGTGTCCAGATCACGCTGGATGCCCATGTTGCTCCCTCACTCTCCCCTTAGCAAACTCGCCTGCTGCATCGTCGCCTCTGCCATGTGCACACCACCGCCATACGTAGTTTACTTCGTCATCAGCCTACCGCTGGCTTGGATGCCGCCACCTTCTCTGCACCCTCCACTTTTGATTGCTTGGACTGCGCGTAAGGCAAGATGCACCGCGCCTCGTTTCGCGTGTCTGAATCGCGCACCCACAAGCCGTTCGCTCTTGTCCATGCATACTAATGGGACCATTTTTGATTGAAAATCCTGACAGTGGTCATTATGTCCTCTATCTCACTAATGACTACTCTCATTTTTGCTAGGCTTACTCACTCCAGTTGAGCAGTGACGCTGGGTTTACGATTGATTTTTGGCTCACCCAAGAAGAGGATGCATGTAACCGCAAGCTGCACGTATTTCGTGTTGGCACTAGTGGGTATAGAGGCACCCTCAAGGATGCCTAGCTCTCACTGATGCACACTACCAATGTTTGGGACAGCCAATGGACACCAATGGTAAAGTGTGTGGAGCACAAGGATCACGGATGTGAGTGAGCAGAATGCATCGAATTCAGTAGAACTGAATCGAAATACGTTTTTGTTGGTTAGCACAGTGAGATTACATCCAATCCTTATAGCCTGTGATCCAAGCTTTCAAACGCATCCAAGCACGCCCAAATCGGAGCAGTAGAGCCCCTGCCACGTCCGTTGAAGTAACCATTGGTGGAGCCGCCCACCTTACCTTGCTCTCTAGGCAACGGGAGGCGCTTCGACGATGACTCGTTGGAGCGCCTTTCCTCGTCTAAAAGTCAAGGAGGATTTCATCCTGGTCAAGGAGGTCCTTCTAGTCACTTCTTTTATGCCCCTGGTGCATTTGGAACTCGTTGGAGACGAACTCGGATCACTGGCGGTGGATTATCCCGCCACTCATGGCGGGTACTAGATTCCACCTGCCCAACACCCATATTTCGGACTAAGCTAACTTTCTGAATACTCATTGAAATCAAGCGATTCAAAGCTCGATCCTGCATGGAAAAATACAAGGAGTCCAAATCAAAAGTCAGATAATGTGTTCGACCACTTCTCAGTGGTCGTACCAGGGAGTACTATAAAATGCACTCATGGCAAGGGGCACACCATGTCAACATTTGGCTCCGATAGTGGTGGTGTGTTCATTGGCCCAACTCTTTGATTTCTTACATCGCCTGGTGTTACAGAAAAACTTTGTCTCAGAACGTTGGAACCACATCATGGGTGACAGTGTGTGCACCATGCTGCCTAAGCGTGAGCTAGGGTGCGGTTCAAAGTTTTGAGACACCGTTTTACTGTGGGATATGTGGAGCAAATGACTCATAGCGAACACAAGGCGATGTGAGCAAGCGAAGAGTTGGGCCAATGAACTCAGCACCACTATCGGAGTGAGATACCTATGGCTTTCAGTGACATGCACGCTCACCTTGGATGAACAAAGACTCGATCATAGGCCTAACGTCACTCTTCAAGCGGAATGAGTGAGTTGATCGAAAACAAGAGTAGTCATTAGTGAGACAGAGGGCGTAACGACCCCTGTGAAAAAATTCAACCAAATATGGTCCCATCACGTCTGCATGGACAAGAGCAAGTGGCTCGTCGGTGCACGATTCAGACATAGGAAATGAGGTGCGGTGCATCTTGCCTTGCGTAGTCCAAGCGGCGAAGCGACTCGACCTGTTTTAGGAGGGAGCATGTAAGATGTGATTGTAGGGGTCCTGTAACCCTTACCTTGAAGTCATGTTGTCTTTTGATGATGGCGGAAAACTACTTATTTACTCGAACTCACTTTGTTCTTTAAAAATCGGCATCCAGAATTGGCAATAAAAAAGTTGTCTGAACTTCAATGCGTTCTACAAGACATACACAAGTGGATCATTGACATGCCCGGCAAAATCAGCACACACTCAAGTAGTAGCCGGTATCCACAGTTGTGATGTGAGTTGTCCCTATCTCTTGAGCCCGATTTATTCAGGTAGGTCCGACTTGAATGAAGCTTCCGTGAAGTTTCATAGATTGCTTAGCAAAATCAAGTGCCGCAACTGTTGCTGGAGAGGTTTGAACAACCCTTTGCTGCATCCATGGTGGTGGTGTGGTGATGCGATTGTAGTTGTTGTTGCAAGGGCAGCACTGCTGCTGCAATCTGTTATGGTGGGTTACCGTGGCTTGGTGGGTCCTCACAAGACCGTGGCTATAATTTTGACTCTCACAGCTGCTGCCACTGCTGTGTCTATGCTGGAAAATTCAGCAAGGGATTCCTTGCTGCTCTGATACCATGAGAAACTACTGGGAAGATTCCTAGCCTTGTTGCTGTTGAAATGGCGACACTGTCCAGATTGCTAATGCACTAGCAAGAAAGCAGCTGTAAGAAACAGCAAGGGTTAGGCTAGGGAGACGCGCAAAATCTCATAAGTTGCAATGGCTTAGTAATGCAAAGAGAGAAGAAAACTGGCAAGTACAGCACAAATCCCTACCACAATGCACAGTGGGTGACGCATGCGGCAATGTCAATTTGTCTTCAAACAGGCCCAAAACCAACATTTTGATTTTAACTTTACGCACAAGCATCTAAATGTAACACTGTCTAAAGCTAGCGATGCGAAATCTTGAGCCGGACGCTACAACTATTCACATTCACAATTCTGGCATCACTCGGTTGATTTTGCTAAGCAATCTATGAAACTTCACGGAAGCTTCATTCAAGTCGGACCTACCATCCTCCCGGGACCTGTGAGAGGGAAGATTCCAAATGACCACTGTTTTAGGCGTGTGGGGGCTTGTTAGAAAGCCCTAGCAATCCTGTCCATCTCATCCACTCGTACTTCATTTAGTGCCTTGTAAGATACAACAAATGAGAAAATACTCTCAGAAAGAGATTTTTTCCTGGATTTTGGACCGAGACGAAAAAAATGATGTTTTTTACTTTTTTTTTTCTCCCACATAAACCACCACCATTGCCTTCAGCATCCTCTGCCTTATCATTGCTCCAGACTTCACTTGGTTTGGACAACCTTCATGCTGATATCATCATCTGTTGAGCACTCGCTTGTCTTTTCCATAGTGACTATTCTCGGCACTCGTGTTATTGTTTTCCGTTCCTCCTTTGTTGATGACCTGTATTGGGTGTCTCGTTGAACCCCCTCTGCCCCCTCTCCTTCATCGGCATCTACGCTCGTGTTTGTCAATGGTGTTCTCTCCCTAGACTCCAGCAGTTGCTACATCGTCCCCTGTGGCACACATGCTCCTGGGCTAGTGTTAGACCCCTTTGGCACACCTACTCTTGGGCTAGTGTCATTTCCATTTGGCACACCTGCTCTCGTGCCAATGCTGCTCCTCTTTGGTGCACCTGCTCCCGTACCAATGTTAGTCTCCTTTAGCACACGTGTTCCTATGCCAATTCCAGTCCCCTCTGGCACACCCGCTATCGTGTCCGTGATAGTCTCCTCTACACACTCGCTCTGTGCCTATGTCAGTTTTCTCTTGAACACATGGTCTCATGCAAGTGGCAGTATCCTCAGTCACATGTGATCATCTACCTCCATCTGCTTCCCTCGCATGCAAGCCAACACCTGTCCAAGATTGCTCTGCATCCTCTCCCCTTTCTGGCGAACCTATAGTCATGGGATCTCTAGTGACCCCGGTGGCCGTCTTCCACCACTAGCCTCAATGATTCAGCAGGATGTGGAAAAGCCATTTGCTGCATAGCCAGAGGTGAATACATCAACTTTGGGTTTCTCTAGTGACCCCGGTGGCCGTCTTCCACCACTAGCCTCAACGATTCAGTGGCCAGCTGACTCAGCACCCAAACGTCCCACTTGCAATGTTCTAGGTGGTGAACCTGGTACGAAGGCCCGTGACCTTAGTGTTAATGACTAAGGTGCAATCATCATGTCTTGCAGGTCACAAGTTGGTCTACTGAGAGTTCTCGGTCTCTTGGGATGTCGCAACAGACCTAGTCGTGGTGAGGCTCAATCCGGAGGCGTGTGTCTTAACCATCCGGAGCTCTCCCTCGATAGTGTCTCATCCAAGTACATTGAAGGTGAACTCTCGGCTCATGACACAGAGTTGTGGCATGCTTCTTGTGAGGATGAGCTGAGAGAAATCTGTGAGTACGGTGTCTTTGAGATCGTCAACCTCCCGTCTGGAAAGAAGGCTGTATAGGCCAAGTGGGTCTTTTTGTAACAAAGCAAAGCCCGATAGCACACTAGATTGCTACAAGGATTGCTTGACGGCCAAAGTTTTCTCACAGCTTGCGGGTGTGGATTTTATGATACCTTTGCACCCATTGGCCGCATGACCATAAATCACGCTCTGTTTGGTGATTTTGCTCACCGTGACTGTTAGCTCCTCCAAATGAATGTGAACAACACGTTCATCCATGGGACCATAGAGAAGGCGATCTACATGGTTCAACCACCTGGCTTTGAGGTCGGTGACAAGGTTTGGCGCTTGCGTAAGGCCTTATATGGCCTATGCTGGAACCAAGAGATCACTGGCACACTGACACATGCCTGTTATGTGCAGAGTGACGCTAACCCATCCCTCTTTCTCATACGGGCAGCTGAGAGCGTCACAACCATCTTGGTCTATGTGATGGCCTTCTGATCAGATTTACTTTGATGGAGGCTGTGAAGGAGGCCAAGGCAGTCCTTCAGGCCTCCTACGTGATGGACAGTGGTCCTATAATTGTTTTCTTTGGGATGGAGATTGTGTGAGATCGTGAGAAATGGAAACTCCTGCTGCATCATGGACGTTACGCTCACTTTGTGGGGGAGCGGTTTGTTGTTCTCCTTGGTGCAGTTCCCACGGCCTCCACCTTCATCACACTTGACGGATAGGATGCCCTAAAGGTGGATGATCCACCACAACTGGGGGAGATTGTGGATGTGACCTTGTACTTACACCTCATGGACTCTCTGATGTACTTGGCCAAGACCACACGACCAGACATCGTCTTCGCCGTAAACCTCTATACAAAATTCTCGCAGTGTCCTCACGTGAGAGCCCTTCACGTTTCTATGCAAGTGATGCGGTGCATGGTTTCCACACCGTACATAGGACTTTGTTTTCGATGGCGGTATTTCATGGTATTTGAGGGCTACACAGGCAATGACTTGGCCTGGAGCTTTGATGCATGGAGTCGTAGTGGCACAACTGTATCATGGCGCAACGTCAAGCAGGGTTTCATCGTACATAGCTCATCAAAGGCTAAGCATACTACGCTAGGGCTTGGGGCTGCTGAGGCAATGTGCCTGTACTGTCTGTTTTGTGATTGCGTGAGTCTATGTCTTGCATCGTTCCACGATGTGAAAACCAGAGTGATCTTGCCATTACGGAGAACTCTGGTGTGTTTTGATGCACACACATAGCACATTGTTGTTGAGCATCGGTTTATTGTGAACTTGAGGATTGACAAATAATCTCCGTCATATGGGTCGGCACAGACAAGCAGCGGGCTGATTTCCTGACCACGGCATTGGGGCACAAAAAGTTCATGGTGGTGATCCATTGTGTTGGGCTTCGCCCTTTGCCTACGAGTGGCTGAGAGTGGGTGTGTGCGTATTGACTGTGGAGCATCTGGTTGCGCACTTGAATAAGCCCTACACGTGTATGGACATGCGTACCATCGAGTCATAGAGAGTGTTGTGATGTGAGTTGTCCCCATCTATTTGTGCAGCTTAGTGTCACCACTCAGTTGTTTCTATGCTTGTGCAGATCCCTGATGCAGACCCAAGTGGTTTTGGAGCACCAACGAGTGGTGGCTCCATCTACCAGTAGCTACTAAACAGCTGTCACGGAGTTCGGAGTTCTCTCTTGAGTGCTCTAGAGTTGTTCTTTAGTCGCTAGAATTTTCACAGTGGACTGGCTCTTGAGCCCAATTTGCATGTTTTGCATTGTGTATCCACTGATCAATGCCAGAATTGTAAGTGTGACCAGTCATAGTGTCCCGCTCAAGGTTATGCATCTGTATGTTTAGTCGGTGTTGTGTTTGGATTCCTGTGTATTGGATTATGGTCAAAAACGGTGGATTTTGTTGGATTTTCAGACAAACTCACATTGCTTCAAGCTAGAAATCTCCTATAGCAACAAGTTGGGGCAGCAACGTTGTTCATGCAGCGTGCGGGAACCCACGCTCGTTGCTTAAGCTGCCCCCTCAGTCTGCTGCACCAGAGCCTAGGTTTGAGAGCTCTGGTGTTTATTACTCAGAATTGCGCGCGCCAGAGTTAGTGCCAGACAACAACTAAAAGCTGGAAATGACTGATTAAGAACTCAGAATGAGCAACAATGAGAGACCCCTCCAAATTCTAGCTCCCCCCCAGATCTGTAGAGCTTGTTACCCAGTTTCTAAGCCAATAGTAAATAGACCTTTTTTCTGGCAGGCAGGGTTTTCTCGGTGAGCCCTGCCAGATGGCCGACAACCCATACCCCGGGCGTCGTCCGTTTTGACTGAAAACTGGACCATACCATAATACGCAGGCTGTAAACACAGCCGTGCAGTCAAAAGCAGCTATAAAAATATCAGTGAGGAGTTATGACTGCCTAAACCCAGGCAGCGTCTACGCTAATCCCCGATACCAACAATGCCTAAAAATCATGAAACTTGGACCCTTGGCTTANTTGTTACCCAGTTTCTAAGCCAATAGTAAATAGACCTTTTTTCTGGCAGGCAGGGTTTTCTCGGTGAGCCCTGCCAGATGGCCGACAACCCATACCCCGGGCGTCGTCCGTTTTGACTGAAAACTGGACCATACCATAATACGCAGGCTGTAAACACAGCCGTGCAGTCAAAAGCAGCTATAAAAATATCAGTGAGGAGTTATGACTGCCTAAACCCAGGCAGCGTCTACGCTAATCCCCGATACCAACAATGCCTAAAAATCATGAAACTTGGACCCTTGGCTTAACGTGGCACTGCGAACGCAACAGTGCAGTCAAACACGGTGTTGGACGCGTGCAGACAGCATATGCAGCGACAGTGTCTGCTGGCAGCACAACTGTCGAGGAGGTCTGCCGATGGAGCTGAGCACGTTGGAGGAAGGAGGCTCCAGCAAGCTGCGTGTAGGCCTCAGCGTGCGCCGGCTCCACCAGACGACACTCGAGCAGCGTCACGTCTCGCCGTTAGCATCTGCACATCGATGTACACAAGCCAGGAGGACACAACAGAGTACAAATGAGAGACGTGTGAAAAACCAACACTCCTCCATGACTCACAAGCGCAGTGCACATAGGCGGGCAGAGAGCATAGAGACCAAGCGGAAAGACACACACATACACACACACACACATACATACACACACACACACACACACACACACACACACGCAGAGAGAGAGAGAGAGAGAGAGAGAGAGAGAGGGGGGGGGG
>SZWC01000522.1:151091-180637 GCA_023375785.1 Penium margaritaceum
TGTTGAGCTTCCGAGGTGGACTTCGATCGATGATCATCTTTATCCAATGATTCGTCAAATCGTCATGGGTAACTAGTCTTTGCATCGACTCTTGCTGTATGAGTGGGTTTGAACTGCAAAGCCGTTGGTCCCACTGTTCGTAGCCCAAGAATCGGTAACGGCTCAGCCATCCGTTGCTTTCAGAAATAGAGCGAACTGTTACGGAAGTGAATTACAGGCGCGTGTTAGAGCCCCTCCGTAACCTGTGCTTGCACACGCTCTGACTTGTACCGTTCTCCACCACTATGATACACTAGACAAAACTTATCCAGGGGCCCAGGTTCTCCCCGACTCCCAACGAGACTTCCCATTTTCTGTAGGCATCAGCGCCGAGGCCCGCATTTGGTGTTATGCCAAACGGAGTGTAGATGGTGAACAGGTAGAGGTTTCAAGGCATAACACGATATATAAATTGGGATACTTGAGCAATTTATAATTAGCGGTAAGTGTACTTCAATGACAACTGTCGAAATGATCGAACATATATGTACAAGTGTCGAGTTACGATGAGGCAGTCGGGGTCGGGGTCGGGGTCGTCGGTCCTTTAGAGTTTGCAGGATCGAAAGGTTCCGGTGGGACCGGACGAAATTTTGGGTTCGTTCGAGAGTTGGGAATTTCTCTCGACAAGCACCACTTCACGTGCGCTTGCGTTGCAAAGGGCCTCCATTACGATGCTGAGTTGTTGGAGAAGATGGTTGTTGATCCCCTCGAGCGCAGAGATTCGGTTCCCCAGTTCCTTGTTGATCCGCACCCTTCGTCCGGTGCATCTATCGTTCTTACTATCGTCGTTGAGGCTGTCGGTAGGGACGGCTGGTTTACCGCCGTTGGGTCCGTGACCGGATTGGTTGCTGAAGATGTAAGGGTTGATCCAGCTGCCACACAGCTTGCGACGCCAGCATGGGCTCTCTCTTCAGGGTTCGCGTGCATAGGCACGTTCTGCTCCTCCATTGCCGAAATCGTTGTCGGAGACCCGCTGCTGGTCGTCGGTTGCGCTCACTCGCTTCACGTTGTAGTCGCGAATTCTACGAATTCTTGACGTGAGAGATGCAATGATGGCTTGTGCAAGATAGTGTTGGTTTGTGAACCACAGACACGTCGTGACCTCTGGCCTCGCTGCACACACATCTCACTGATGCAGGTGACTGATGTTGGAATGACGATGGCACAGGCACCACAGCATCCTTCGTGGTGACACGTGCACGAGAAGTGGAGCCATAGGCATTCTCATTGTGGCCCACGACATAAATGTTTCATAGACATATGTTCGTCTTAGCGTGAACACAAGGATTCCTAGTGATACTATTTTTTTTGGGGGGGGGGGGGGGGGGGGGTGAGCACCCGGGTTAGTCACACATAGGATGTTTTGGCAGATTCCTGCCTTGTAGCAGGCCTGCAGGATAATTCTGCCAGCACGTCCAAGATCAAGGTTTTCTTGTGCCTCGAAGTGCGAGCGAAGATGAGCTCGCCGCTCTCCGCTCGTCACTCACTCGACCGCTTGATATCAGATCTGTGGCTTGTTACTCGCGTTACTTACCTCTCGCTTGCGTCTGGAACTTCGTACGTGGTGGTCAACCTGTCTTGGTACCCTGCCCCACATTGTTCCACCTTCTCCTCACATTTGCGTCTACCATCCACTGGTATCAGAGATGTGTGAAGGAGAAACGCATCGCGCACTGCGTCGCGCGTGAGATCCTGTTGGCGTGCGACCCTTCGCCGTTGCCGTCACCGCTTCCGCCGCCTCTGCTGTCGTCTGGCAGCCATAGGCGCCCTCAGGGATGAGTACTCCACTCCACACTGGTCGCCTGATTGCACTCGGCCTCCTTTTTTGACAGTCGACTACAGCCACTTGCAGAAAACCACGGGATCTCATTCTCCCCTGCCTGCAAACTTCTTGCACCCACGTTTCTCCAGCAGCCACAACACCTGCAATCTCTTTAGCTTCCATAGCACCCCCGTGCTTATGTCACAAGGGTCGTCCAGTGAGATTGTCTTATCCGCAGCATCACTACGACTTCGCCAATGGCAGCCGCACGTTGGCAACTGCAACTCCCATAGCTGCAGCTGCTAGTGCATGTGGGCGCCAGCAACACACACATCAACCGTAGCAGCAGCAGTGTCGGTAGCAGTAGCAGCAATTGTAGCCGCCACAACAGACAAAGCAGCAGCTGCTCCAGTCGTAGAGGCAGCTGTCGCGCATTCACAGTCACAATTGCCATTGTGACCGCATCTGCCTTAGTTGCCCCTTAGTTTCTCTACGGCACCGACACTAGCAACAGCTTCGCCAGCAGCATCAGCATTATATGTAGCTTCATCAACATTGGCAAAATTAGCAGTTGTAGCCGCATCTACCATAGCAGCAGCAACAACGATAGAAATCGCAACACCAGCACCATTTTTATGCACCATCTTTGGCAGACGCATCAGCTGCAACAGCAGTAGCATCCGCTGTAGCAGCATCAGCATCCGTAGCAGCAGTAACATTGGCAACAGTAGCAGCAACATGCGTAACAGCAACAACGTTGGTAGCAACAGTAGCAAAATCTGTAACAGCAACAACGTTGGCAGCAGCAGTAGTACGGTCACTGTAGTGACAACATCACCAAGCTGCGTGCATCACTTCAGTGGTGCTGCACCCACCACACTGGCTCTTCATGACGCCTCCATCCTGCTTCTTCCTGGTGGATACTATGAGGGAGGGCCGCCTCATCGTTACTCAAGATGTCGCGAAGGCATGAGGAGCAACTGGGGGTCCGCGTCCATGGCAACGTCATCCGCGCGTGCTACTCCCCACCAACCGGTAAACACCTCCCCACCCCTTTCTCATGGGGGGGGGCTTACAGCCGCATGTTGCTCCCAACCTATACGTTGCACTTACTCAGGACCTTGCTAGCCTTGTGAGTGTTCTCACCCGCACTAGAACAGCTGTTATGGACGCAACTGTAGTAGCCACCGCTACGTTTTCAGTAGACGCTAGAGCATCTCGTGCACCTGTCTCGACCTCAGCAGGGCGTGCGACAGATGCATACATAGAGGCTGCTATTTTTGTTGGTCCCATAAGTGCAGTCGCCGCTGATATAGGAACACAGATTTCTGCAGCGGCGTTTGCTATCGCATCAGTAACAGCTTCAGCTGCATCTTGGATAGCGGCAGCAGTAGCTTTAGTCCGCACCTCGACGTCCGCCGCCGTCACTACAGTAGCATCTACTCCATCCGCTGCCTCCAGCTTCGTTACAGTCATAGTCTCCATTGCAACCTTCATTACCACCCTCAGTACCGCCTTCCTCACAGGAGTGTTTTCTCGGGTGGTTCCCCTTGCATCCAATGTTTCCATTCTCTCCGCCACTTCTACTACTATAGTTCCACCGCTCCTAGCCTTCCTGCGTAGTCCGTCGCCCACTGTCACCGCATAACTCCTCTCTCTTGCATGTTTTCATCTCTTGTTGTCTTTCCTTGCTCTCTCTACGGTGGCTTGTCCTCCTGACTCGGGGTGGGCTGTCCTGTAGCATCCAGCTACCTTGCCCAAGGCACCCCTATTTTTCCCACGCCCACTGGGGCTTGGGAGACTCTGCCCAAATTTGTCAGGCAGAGCCCTCACGTCGTCACCATGCCTAGTTACGATGAGTCAGCCATTGCTACTCTTTAGGGCCAGCTAGCTGTCGCTCGCGAGGCTCAGCAGGAGGCTGAAGACCGCCTTAAACTGGCGGAGGACAATCATGCCGCCTTTGCTGATGAGGCCGTCGCTATTGTCTTGCGTCGCCTCCCTGCTACATCTGCTGTCCCATATGCTGGTGTCAATGTCAATCCCATCACTGGCACACCTTCCTCCTCTAGCACTTCTGCTACCGCTCAGACTGATCTCCCCACTGTCGATGTCCCTCTTCCTACGTCATGCCAGCATGACTTCTTCTTGCAGCTGCCTTCGCTCTCCCCTGGGCTTGCCTTCTCCTCCTGGGAAGTACGCTTTAGCGCCTGGACTCAGGGGGATCAGTTATGGGATTACTACTCCCTAGTTGTTCTTCCCTTCACACCCCTTGCTGTTGAGTCCGCCCGTGCTGTTCGGGCCCTCATCGGCTGCCACGCTTGAAACGCTGATTGACGATGTCGGCACGTTCAATGTTGACCCTTCTTCCCAGTGCCTGGCCTATCCTGTAGGCTCATGTGCCATGCTGCGTCGTCGCTCCACTATCATTGGTCAAGCTGCTCGAAGCGGACTCATAATTCAGTTCAACACGCTTCTCATGCATGCAGACAAAATCGCTGATGCCTATTGGGCATGCGGTCTCAAGCTCCTTCACGAGCTTGACGGAGCGCCTAGCCAACTCTCTGCCGTCCTCACCATGGTCAACGGCCTTATCCCGGAGCTGTCTGACCTCTTTCGTGACGTCAAAGCAGACGAGCTGTAGCGCCTTACCTCACAGCCAGTTCCGCCACGGTCACCGCCTGGAGCAGGAGCCCTCTGAGACTTCACTTCCGAGGGTCTTGCTGCCTGGTGGACTAGCTTTCAAAACACGCGCCTCCTCCGCTCCGCCGTAACGGGTGTCATTGCCCTCACTACCACTGCCTTATCCGCTCATTCGTCTGCCTCTTCTTCCTCCTCTTCCTTGTCCTCTACTACCTATGCCCTCACATCCTAGGGTCATGGGAAAGGCAAGGGCAAGGGAAAGGGCAAGGGGAAGGGTAAATGTGGCGCTTCTTCATCCCGTGTACCCGGCGTTGTCGTGTGCTGGAACTGTGGCTCCTCCGAGCATTCTGCCCATTCCTGTCCAGCCCATCCAGACGATCTTCGTCTGGCTCGGGCCATGCGCGCTCACTGGGCTCGCACCTCCAGCTCCTCCTCGGCGCCTTCGACCTCCATCTCCAGGACCTCTTCGCGTCCATCTGCCCCTTCCTCTGGCCACGCCTACTCCACCACTGGCGCGCCTTCCTTCTTGCCTCCGGGCCCCTAGTCCTGGGCCTGGCCTCCTCCGTCTGGTGCACCCACTTATGCGAGTTCCCCATCCTCCGCCTACACCGCACCGCCGTGGTTCCCACCTTCCTCGGGCGCGTCTACTCTGGCCTCGCCGGCGTCGGTGGACGATGACCGTAGTGACTGGGAGTGCCAGCTTAAGTAGTCCTTCCTTCAGCTTCTTTGCCTTCACGATCAGGGAGGTGAGAGTGTTGCATTGCAAGCCGAAGGTCTCGTTTTTCAGACTGACTGTGTCCTCTGTAGGGACCCCCCCGGTCACGTTCTGGGCATTTTCTGTGCATCCGGCCCTTGGATTGAGCAGTGGCAGTCAGTCTTCCTTCCTCGTTGTCTCATCCTCTGTGCACCGCCTGTTCCTACTCTATCCTCCATGGGTACTGCCGCCACCTTTGGTGTTCTTCCCTCTATCCGTGTCCCTAGTGGTTTTTGGGTCCTCGATTCCGGGGCCACCTACCACATGACGTTTTTCCATTCTTCGTTCATGTCATTAGGTCTTTTCGGGTCTATGCACTTTGCTTGTACCGTGCCCGGTCAGTTGCTTCCCGTTCAGGGTGTGGACGTTGTCCTTTTTGTTGGCCCCAGTGGTGCCTTGTACTTGCCTGACATTCTGTATGTGCCTTTGTTAGAGCTCAGCTTGTTGTCCGTGTCGTCACTCAACGATCAAGGTATGAACTTCACTGTCTGTCGTGGTGTTGGCACTGTTTGCTTGTGTCCATCTAGCCGGCCTTTCTTATGTGGAGTGCAGTGCGGACAAATCTATCGTGTTCCCTTTCATGCCTCCTCTTACCCCACGCCGGGCACAGCTCTCGCTCACGTTACTCCCTCCCTCTCCCCTGATCTTGTCTGTCTCTTACATCACCGTCTTGGTCTTGCCCATACTGATGTCGTTCACTGTATGCTTCATCTTTAGCCTGGTGTTGGTCTCTTTCCCTTTGACTTTATTGCCCCTTGTCCCACGGATTGTCTTGACTTTGCGCAAGGGAAATTGCATCGCTCGCCTTCCTCCCCATCTGACTCCCAGTCCTCCCACCCACTCCATCATGTCCACCTGGATGTCATGAGGCCGTTGTCCCATGAACTCCTGGGTGATGTTGGTTGCTACGTCTTATGCCTCACTAATGATTTCTCCCATTTTCGCTGAGTGTTTGCTCTTCGTCAGAAGAGAGACGTTTGCTCCGTCATTGAGTCCTAGCTTGTTCAGGCCAAACATGCCTGTTAGAGGTCTCTACAAATATTTCGTAGCGACTGTGGTGGTGACCTCCTTCGTCCCACCACCCGTCTCCTTGAGTCTCGCGGGATATGTCTGGAGACCTCTGTTCCATACAAATCCAAGTACAAAGGTGTCTCCGAGCGTTGGAATCGGATGCTGGCTGACGGTGTCCGCACCCTTTTGCCCGAGTCCGGCATGCCCCCGCTCTTTGCCTTCGAGGCGATGAGCTACATGACGTGGGTATGGAATCGCGTCCCCATGGCCCGCTACCCCACACAATCACCCCTTTGAGTGCTGGTACGGTACTCGTGTTGACCTTCGCCTCGCTTGGGTCCCGGGCAACATTGCTTCTGTCTTGCTCCTCGAGGACCTACGTGACGGAAAACTGTCCCCTCCTAGCCGCCTGTGCCCCTTTCTTGGCGTGTCTGCGCAGTCTAAGGTCTGGCGTTTCTAGGATCCGGTCCGCCAGCGTGTCATTGAATCATGCAATTCCCTGTTCTTTGAGTATGACTTCCTTTGTGATCTCAGGAACTTGTCCCCTGCCTCCTCCCTCGTGCCTCTCTCTCGGCTGGGGGGACAGTCGGTCCTGCCATCCCTGCAGTCCCTGCTACTACATCGCAACTCTCATCCTCATTGCAGTCCTTGACGTCCGGTCATGCCCCCAATTTTCCTCTGTCCGTTAGCAGCTCCTCTGCTGCCCTGTCATCTCATGCCACGGACTCTGAACAGTCAGTTGAGATCCCCTCACCTGTCGCTCTTTCCAGCCCGGTCACGCCTCCGGTGGCCATCTCACTTGTCTCCTCCCCTCCTCATGTGGCTGATCCACCTCCGCCATTGGCCACCACCGGTCCTGCTCCGTTCTCCCCCTTTTTCCGAGGTGGGCACCTTCGTGCGCTCCCTCAGCGCTTTGGCACCACGGCTCCTACACGCCCCCCACAGTCTCAGACTGCGCAGTCTCTTGTCCTCCCTACCAGCATGGACGCACTGGGCCTGGCCACAAGGGTTGTTCACCCCAGCTTTGCTTGTGGCTATGCGCTCTTGGCCTCGGAGCATGCACACGCATTAGAGGTGGTTGTTTCGAGTAGCATTGCCGAGTGTCATGCTACGTCTGCCACCACAGCCTTTCCACCTCAGCCAACCACAGTGCCTCAAGCACGCGCGTCCTCTAATGCCCAACAGTGGAAGGCCGCCATGTGTGATGAGCTGAACGCTTTGGATGACCACGCAGTCTATGAGTTATTCGATTTGTTGCCAGATCGCAAGGCCATTGACGCTTGTTGGGTCTTTCGACGGAAGTACAAACCCAACCGTGCACTTGACAAGTACGATGTGATGCTCGTGGCGAAGGGGTTCTCCCAGGTCGTAGGCATTGACTTTGAAAAAAGTTTTACTCCTGTCGGACGATACACTACGGCCAGAGCACTGCTGAGTCTCGTGGCTCACCATGACTAGGAGCTAGAGCAGATGGACGTGAACAATGCATTCCTGAATGGATAGCTGGACGAGGAGATCTACATGGTTCAGCCTCCAGGCTTCTCCGATGGCACTGATAGAGTCTGGCGGCTGTGGAAGGCCCTCTACAACCTGAAGCGATTGCCTCAGTGCTGGAATCAGGAGATCACGTCCACTCTCAAGAAATGAGGGTACCGACGCAGTGTAGTGGATCCTTCACTCTTTGTCACTCCACCTTATGTGCCATTCGTGGCTGTCCTAGTCTATGTGGACGACCTGTTGATAGCATCGCCTAGCCAAGATGCTCTCAAGTCAGTGAAAAGCCTCCTGTAGTCCACGTATAAGATGAATGACCTTGGGCCTCCTCGTGTCTTCTTCGGCATGGAGCTTGAGCGCAACCACTTGCGTCGCACCCTTCATGTACACCAAGCTATGTACATTCGTAGTCTGGAGGAGTGCTTTGCCTCCCTGCTTGAGTCCACTCCCATAGAGTCGACACCTATGACACCAGCTGGGCACAAGTTGCTGAAGACAATAGACGTGTCTAAGCTTGGGGAGGCCGTCGATGTGACAAACTACCTCCGCGTCATCGGGTCGCTTGTGTACCTGGCAAGAACAACCAGAGCAGATGTCGCCTTCTTTGTGAACTTCCTGGCCTAATTCTTGCAATGCCCATACGACACGACAAATGGAGGCTGCATTGCGTGTTTTCATGTACGCCCTCTCCATTGTCCGGACCGGTCTGTGTTATCGGGCACGGCCATCGGTTGTAGTCAATGGCTACAGTGACTGGGCCCATGGCACAGATGCTTGCAGTCTTATAGGCTACATCTTCCTTGTCGGTGGGACCGTTGTATCATGGAACAGTGGCAAACAGGGTTGTATGGCACGCAGTTCCAGTGAGGTTGAGTATGTTGCTCTTAGCGCTGACACATGTGAGAGTGTTTGGTTATGTCGCTTGTTTCAACAATCGCGCGTTCCTATCCGTTGCATCACGTTGCGCTATGATAACCAAAGCACCAAAGCAATTGTCGAACATGACGACATGCATCACACACGCACGAAACACATCAATGTGAGCATCACTTTGTGCGTGAGCGCATTGCTGTAGGTGATATCCGGATCGTTTGGGTCGACACATGACAGCAGAGAGCTGACTTCTTGACAAAGGCACTCAGTAGCAATGTCTTCAAGGCATTCGTGCATGCTGTGGGTCTGTTGTGTCTTCGTGGTGACCCGGGGTGAATAGTCGTTATATGTGTAGTTACAATCGTTTGACACATCTTGTGACACATGTGGTGCCTATGAGCTTGTGCCTGTGTGCGTCGGCTATGCATCATGGGGGAGTGTTGATTTGTGAACCACAGACACATTGTGACATCTGGCCTCGCTGCACACTCACCTCACTGATGCAGGTGACTGATGTTGGAGTGACGCTAGCGCAGGCACCACAGCATCCTTTGCGGTGACACGTGCACAATAAGTGGAGCCATGGGCATTCTCGTTGTGGTCCACGACAGAAATGCTACACAGACACATGTTCGTCTTAGCATGAACACTAGGTTTCCTAGTTCTACTGTTTTTGGGGGGGGGGGGTGAGCACCCGGGTTTGTCACACATGGGATGTTTTGGCAGATTCCTGCCTTGTAGCAAGCTTGCAGGATAATTTGGCCAGCATGTCCAAGATCAAGGTTTTCCTGTGCCTCGAAGTGCGAGCGAGGATGAGATCGGCGCTCTCCGCTCGTCACTCACTTGACTGCTCGCGATCAGATCTGTGGCTTGTTACTCACGTTACTTACCTCTCGCTTGTGTGTGGAACTTGGTACGTGGTGCTCAACCTTTCTTGGTACCCTGCCCCACATTTTTCCACCTTCTCCTCACATTTGCGTCTACCATCCACTGGTATCAGAGCTGTGTGAAGGAGAAACGCATCGCACACTGTGTCGTACATGAGATCCTGTTGGCGTGCGACCCTTCGCCGTTGCCATCACCGCTTTCGCTGCCTCTGCTGTCTTCTGGCAGCCGTAGGCGCCCTCAGGGATAAGTACTCCACTCCACATTGTTCCACCTTCTCCTCACATTAGCGTCTACCATCCATAGATAGTCCTCCAGATGGGTAAAGTAGACGGATGTCTCTCTAACACCGTTGCGCTCTGATACCAAATGTTATGCCAACGGATCAAAGATGGTGAATTGGTAGAAGTTGCGAAGCAAAACACGATTTAGAATTTGGGATACTTGAGCAATTTCTAATTAGCCAAAAGTATACTTTTATGACAAGTGTCGAAATGATCGAACATACATATACAAGTGTCGAGTTATGAATGATGCACAGCCGGGGTCATTGGGTCGATTGTCGAACGACGTGTGTGGAGTCGCATCGTGAGTGGTCGGATTCGACAGGCTCCACCGAGGAATCGGGGGGTTTCGAGGATTGACGGTTAAGATATGAGATGCATCTTTTTAAATCAAGATATGTCTGGATGCGTCGAGAAGTCGACCGAAGTGCCATGACACTTCTGTCGTAGATTCGCGAGAGTGGTCGTTGTTGTCAGAAAGTTCGGGAAGGTTCTCCAGAGGATGAGGGCGGTTGGCCGAATTGGCCGTCGGACTGAAAATCGGGATCTCGATTCGCAGTGTGTTATTTTTGTAATAACAGAAATGCCCAATCAAAAGGATTAGGGACTCGTGTACATCTGGTATGTAACATTTGGACTGCGACCAACGGGAGGATCCGCCAGTCGAAGAATTCCTGACCATTAAAGATCTTGGCTGGTACTTCACATCACCATAACTTTGAATTCCACTCTGAAAGGTCTTCCAGCGTTAAATGGAACACATACATCTTAAATCCAAACTCAAATAAACACAGGTCTTTGACCACCGAACTTAATTTGGAAAAATTTGGCCCTTGCGGTCACGAAACCTGGTGTGCAAACTTGGTGAACGAGCGTAACGGACGAGAGAACAACGACGTGCCTTTCGCTTTCCTTATTGGACTTCACATATGTTTTTCTGCAATGTGGCGTGATATTGACAAGCAGGAAACAGCACAATGGCCCCTTCGTTGATGAGATTTGCTGATACGGCTCAATTGCTGGTCAGATCGGCCCTCAGGACCTCGTAGTTGGCAAACGAGCAAAAGTGGCTTCAGAGTCAAGCCGCATGGGGCCCAAAACATAATCATCGCAAGGACGGCCCTAGTACCAAAGATCCTGGTACACATCAAATGAGGAAAGTCCATCTCCGCATGTGTGTACAAAAAGAACTTATTGTTGCAATAATCCAATGAACATGTACTCATTCTCAATTAGTTTTCATCATCTTACCTCAAATTTATCATCATGGTCAATATACCGTTTAAATTTGTTAATCATATTTCACTCCCTACGATTCCTCCTAATCATGGTGGGGAAAACATTGGATGAAAATCAAGCAGGAGTTTTCACATGTTTCATTCAAAGATTCCACAAGAGGCCCATTCATTTTAATTCACATTCAGTCCATTTTCTAGGTTCTTTAAGACATTTCTTTTCTATTTATTCTAATTCTATTCCAATCATATGTATTAATCATGCAACAATTGGATGATTTGTTACATGTTTTATCTCTTAAAGACACATAAGAAACACTGGTTTCACATGATTCCTAATGGCGTGAGAGCACACTCCTACAATGGAGGCCAGGGTTGAGGTCCAAGGGACAATTCGCCTTCGAGTAGTATCTAATGTGGACACATGCAGACATGTTTTCCTTGGTGGCCCATATGGGGGGCCGGACTGTTTGCAAGATGGCATAATCTTATTAGTACTCCTAGAGAAGAAAAACATTGTAGAGTGTGGGATTAAGGCACGACAGAGGTGAAGAGACAAGCACATGCATGTGGCACGATGCCATGCATCGGGAGAGTCGACTTTTACCAAGAAAAGGCTAGCCACACCAGTTGTGATTAACATGGTTGGGTAAGGCCAACCACACTAGTTGACAAGGCCACCCACACGTAAAAGTATATTGTGGGGCCTCGATGCTACTGACAAGGTCGAGCCCAACTAATCGGACTTTTAGTGTGTAATTAGTGGAGAATTCTCTGGGAGAGAGCGTGAGGGAGATAAAGGGCGAGAGTCACCATAGATTTACTTAGATGCACACTATATGAAAAAACTAGCGACACTGGCTGCACGAAGGCATGCATTGGGGTTACGTAGCAATACAGCAAAGCCGAGTTGAAAAATGTTAATTGCCTTGGAAACAAATTTTGCTCAACCTTCCACACCTGTCCGAGGAGAATTCTTCAGTCAAGTCATGTGCTTGCTTGCAATGTCCAGTATCGTTTTCACAAAAAACCCTCATTGTTAGGAGACATTTTCCAAATTCTCACATTTTCTCAAGGTGGGAGTCACTTCCGCAAGAATAATCACGCTCAGAGAGAGCATGTCGTCCGGACGCGACAGAAGTGGAAAAAAATGCCTGGAAAATACACGATGAGCTTTCAGTGGGAAAAAACCCTCACAGAAGTCCTCGTGCAGTGGATTTTCTGACGTCAGCGGAGATTATTGGCTAGAAAACCGATGGCATATGGTTATCACGTAATCCCAAAAACGGGGGTGTGACCATATACCCATCAATTTCCCGATAGATCCACCATATCCACGTATCACTCTATAACAACCCCATACCCAGACGGCGAGGACTTTTTTTCTGCCATACCACGTCCTCCCTCTTTTAAACCGCCATGTCCATGGCCCGCAGGAAAAGAACCCTATATCCACTAGATTTTATGTAAAAAACCATGTGTCCACACCGAAATCGACGCTGTTAAGCACTTGTCGCGAACGGAACCGAGCGTCGTTGGCCGTTATCCGGTGCGCCCCCGACAGATGGCAATTTCACCTGGCAAGTATAGGACAACGGTATAGGCGACATCCTCTGCATACCGACAAAGTGGATTGGATGGACATCATGGATCTTGTGCACTTTACTCGCGAGGCATAGTATTAGCGTCCTTTCGTGGAGGGGGCTTTGCACTGCATATGGATGTGTAATTTGGCGACCTTTGAATCGAACCCGCTTGTCTATGCCGCGAAACGTCGCAATGACCGAATAGTAAACATATGACGAACGCCGCTGAAGTTCCCGAATGGTCGGACCATCGTCCATAGGTGACCGCTCCAACGCACGGTTCATCTTCCACCACCACGCACATGACGCATTGCGGCATACCCTTGCTGACTGCGTGAAAGGACGCAAGTTGAACGTAAAAACCCAACGTATTCACTGATGAGTCCACGGTTGTTCGCGTAACTTGCGCGATAGGTCCCGAATTGTTGACGACTGACATGGACCCGATGTCGGTAGACCGCCCACTACCTCCGCTGCTCGGTTGGGGCAACATCGACCACAGTCGACGCGGTCCATGGGGTGTGGACATTCCCCTTCCACCCAAACCAACATGCGACGAGGCTGAGGCTGCGTTGTGCCAGATGAAGGTTCAGTGGGAAGCCATGTATGACCATGCGCCGCCGAGTCCTCACGCCATGTGTTGGATTATGGGTATGCAGGGTCCAACTAGCCGCCCAGTGTATGCCAAAAGTGATTGGCAGCCGTGGGTACACATGCATCCCATCACAATGTCGCGTATGTGATCCCAAGGTGCTTTGTCTATGATTTTCGTCCATTTAATCATGGGATGCCCATTTTTGCAGCCACGTAATCGACCACTGACCATTTTTTTCCTACAAGGTCACACAACATGCCATGTGACATGTATGGGTACATCATTGCACTTGTGTCAATTTTACTCATGTGGTGCCCATTACTGTACTTGGGAACATGACACAGACAAAGAGCAAAAGAACACTTCAGAGCACCTGCCAGTCAGTACATGTTGAAGCCATGGCATGTGTGGACTGAAATCGGGTCAAAAATTGTACTTATACCCGCACGAACTGGCCAAGTATGCCAGTCAGTATTTTCATACATTTAGTTGGTACAACTGTCTTAATGTCATTGCTTTATGCATCATATGTCCGGCATAGTGGGTACATCATTAATTCTTTCATGTGTTTCATGTCAACATGCCCACTGCACATGTGACATCGACAAACAATGACTAGCGGAACCAGGACAGTTCGATTAGAACACTGTTTGTATTCCTTCCACAAAGGGGATTCATAAGGTCATTCCATTTTCGTGGTCCAGGGCACTTAGTGTGCACAGCCTTCCATGAACGGACCAGGCCGTCCACTGACCAACCATCGCTGGACTGTAGGTGACAATGAATGGATCCATGCCATGATCTCACAGGCAGGACACAAATTACCAGTGAGACGGCAACCATCAGGGTAGCAGTAAAAAAAATCCACATCGTCTGTTGTGTCGGATGACGTCGATTCAGTGGCCTCTATCTCACACTCCTCCATGTCGTAAAAAACATCTTCATGCTCCTCGTGACGCGGACTGTCACATTTCTGACACGCTCCATGTTTACATGGAGACATGTACATCTTCACAATGTGAACTGGCCTTGGTGCCCATTCCTTCCACGTCATCAGGATGTACGTCACAGCGGCTCCAGCCAGGAAGGATGTTACAGAATCCATAACACTTGGCTCCGGTGTGGAAATGAGACGGATAAAGTGAACTTGTATGGAAGAGGATGAAGTGCAGGATGGAGGGAGTCTTTTATAGCACAGGATGACAGCACTGGTTCCCTGAATTCATAGTTTGCAAATCCATATTTGTCTCACGTCAATGAGTGTACTGTTTGCAAGCACATTGGGTACGTAAACACTGGTTTACAAAAGAACATGGATTATGAGGAGAGAATATTTTAAAGCCATCACAAACCCTTTGGTTTAGGGGTGCACATCAGCCCCACCCTACCCCACTTCCGTCTCACCCTACTGCTGTCCTAGCTCTGCAACACCTGTCCTCTTTCATACAAGTCCTTGGCTCTGTCACATCCCTTGTACACCAAGGGGTGGAGGTAAGGCAGCATCTTGCTCTTCCCATTGGCTCCTTCACGTTGTGACCATGTATTCTCTCACCTCGACCACCTTGGCCATGACCTGTAACACACAAATGACGAAATTAGAGGATGAATGGGCAGATTCAAACAATGAGAGAGTACGACTTGAATAAGCAACATGTCATACTTACATTTCAAAAGACATCGAGCTCGTCATCCCACTCTTCTGCTCACTCCTCCCAGCCGTCCATCACGCAAACCTCCTGCTGCTCACGAACACTTCTTGCCTCCCACTCCCTCTGCTACTGCGGGTCAGTGAATTGGTCGCCGTCCTCCTGCTCCTCCTTGTCCGAGTCACTGAGAACGTACCTTTCAGGGTCGTAAATCTCTTCTTGAGAACAATCATATTCTGCTGCCTCGGGGTCGTACTCAGCGTCGTCATTTACGGCAGCAGTCCGTCGCGTTGCCCTTGCAGTCACCGCAACGACTGCAGAGGCAGCAGCAATAACTCTGCTTACTGTCTCGATGGTGGTTCTGGGCCCTGCCTGCCCCGCCAATCCCCAGCCCGTGCCAATCCCCAACACGCTGGTGCCTGGGCTGTCGTCGGAAAGCAGGAGAATGGTTTCTCCTGCTGTGCCTGCTGCACGTGAGACTGGTGCGGTGTTGCGGGGGGTACCAGTTGCAGCTATCGCAACTTCTGCTGCAGCTGCTGCAACTTCTTTTTTTTGCTTGGGTCTCGGCTGGAGGCCACCTACCTGCATAGGCCTCTGCCATCACGACAGCTTCTGATCGCTGTAGCTGGCGTTGAAGAGCATTGGCTGCAGCAGGAGCCACAACAGGCTCGTTCGTACACTTCTTCATGGTGTGTCCCTTTTGGCCGCAGCGGGGACATATGTAGTTCTTACGACGCTTGTCCTCGCGGTCCCACCGAGCAATCTTCGGCCTCCCTGCTCCACGTTTAGGGCCAGGCTGCTGCCACAGCACGCCCTCTCAAACTTTCAACGACGCTGGGTTAATGCCTGGCATCGGGAAGTTGTGTGTGCGCCTGTATGCCATGCGTGTGAGTCCAACGTCGCACAGTGGCTCAGCTTGCTCCCCACGGCCGATGACGAATGCGCATGCATGCGCACACGGCTGGCCCCACTCCTTCCACGCACCGCAAGTGCACGTACGGTCCAACACGTTGACCATGCGGGTCCTATTGCTTGGCCCCGTCACGCTGCAAGTCTGGAGCCCTTCCTCCACGACGTTGTAGTTATGGGCTAAGACGTTGCTGTTGAGCAGCCGCTTTGCCGGGGTCGGCGCAAGTTGTCCTTCGCATGACTTGCTGAGTTTGCGCCTATCTGCAAGCAGGCGCTGTACCCACGTGTACAGGGACACAAAGCAGTAGAAGGGGAATAGTTTTCTGCACTCGACGATGCGGGCGTTCAAAGACTCTGCCGCGTTCGAGGTGGTGTGTCCACTATGCCCGATAGGACAGTACAACCTGGCCCACTGTTCCTTCGGAATGCCGCCCACCCCATCAGCTCCAAGGAGGTACACTGCAGCACGGGAGTTGACGACACGCAGTTGTTCTTCACACCTCCTCCATTCTGTTGGTGTCAGCGCATGTGCCAGCCGCCAAAACCAGTACCCCGCTTGCTTCCCGAACTTCTGCCTTATATTCTCCCGCAAGTGGTAGCAGCAGTAGGTGTGATGTGCCCTCGGCAGCTCCTTCTCCACGGCGTTCAAAAAACCTTTGTCACGATCTAAAATGATGACCATACCCTTTTCTGCGGCCGTGGGATACGCGATAATCATTTCCAGTTTTCTTCATTCTCGCCCTGAACCATGGCCCACGCCATAGGCACAGCCTTGTCGTTGGCGTAAAAAAAATGGCTGATGAGGAGCACGTGTTTGTGCCCGTTCTTCAGATGCGTCCCGTCCATGGTTAGGATCCGGTGAGCGTGCTGGAACCCAAGGACAGTGGCACCAGGTGCGACGAACGCCCAGATGAACACGCCATCCTTGGTTGCCTCCGCCATGACGTGCATGTTCTGATCCACAGGCTTGAGCTGCACAGCATAGGGAACATGTTATGAGAACCATGTCGAAGAGCAAGTCATGGAATGCACACGATCGGTCAAAAACACGCCAAAAAGTCGTACCGCGTCAATGGGAAAAGGCTCCACGATAAAGCTTTGGGGCCGATGAGATTTTCCTGCGCCTTTGTCTTCGCCCGGTACATGGTGTTCTTGTCCACCGCTTTGCCAGTTGCTTTCCGCACCACGGCCGAGAACGTCTTCACGTCAGCTGTCGGGTTCTGCTTCAGTGTTGACTCAAGCTGCCGCACCACCCACTTCACAGTCTTCGCCGGATCTCCTCGACCAACTCCTGGGACACACTTGTGTCCGTCGACAAACTCTGACACTACGACGCCGGTGTCGTTTGGAGCCACATGGGCACGGAGAAGCCAAGGGTAATTCTTGTCCTCAAACTGTCCACACCGTGCAGTGAAGCACGTCTTCTCACTGCGTAGCCACCGAATAGTCATTCGGTTTGTGATGGTGTAGTCATCCACTGCTGCGCGTGCTTCCGCCATGTCTCAGAAGGACATCCCTGCAGGAAACATAGGCTCGGCCTTGCGACGCTTTGGGGCCACACCAGACGCCTCATTGTCCGAGGACACAGTACCACAAATAAGGACAGGGCAGCGTTGGACAAACCGAAAACCAAAAATATCAGACCACAGGAACAACCGGGAAACAATGTTTACCAGCAGCATGACTCGGCCAAGACAGCCTCGGAGTGTCTCTTGCTTGTTCTGGTGAAATGAGGAGCACCTAAGCACACTGCTCATGCTCAAAGTGCTCGTCATACACGAGGCTTTGGGTGAATTGGGTGTGGGGCACGAGACCTGGCTCGCTGAGGTGAGGGCGTGTCAGACCACGCGGTTGAGAAAGCACAGGAACGTCGCCTGACCTACGCCTACGCGACGCTGTCCACTGCAACTTGGACGCCGTGGGTACAATACATGTAAATTTGGAAATAAATACATGAGATATCCATGATCACCGGGCTCACAGGGGTCGACATCCGCGTCCATGGCGCGCGGTAGCGTAGCGTGGTGGAAGTCTCAGGAGCATGACGGGGCATTGGACATTACTGTCGACAGCGATCGAGAGCAGGGTCCAATGCGGGACCACAGGACAGCGTGGAAAGGATTCGAAAGACGAGGGTCTCCCCGCCATTCATTGACACGACGTTTGCATGCTACACAATTTAGACATAGTGGCACGTGTTCGCGGGGGTTGACCATCTCCCGTACGTGCACGCTAGCCCACTCGATGTGTTGCACTGCAACACATCGAGTCGGTGCATGGAACGTCGCGCAAACGTCGCATTGTGAACGGTGGATGGGACAGCTCGGACAAGGTTGACAGGCTGGTGGCTGTAGACAGAAATGGCCAGCGAGTCGACAGTATCGGCCCTTGCTATACGTTGTAAGTGCGTATGTGAAGGGTGGTTTTCATTACAACAAGTTTGGTCCTTCGTGAAAATCGGTAACAAGTGCATGGTGTCCGACGACTTCCAAGTGCACAAATGTTATCCCCCCGTAATACGAAGGCTGTTCGGTGGGGTCGCTGTCATGTTACACATTCAAAACAAGACTATTGGATGGTGTCATTTTCCTTCGACAAAGCGACGTCATTTTGTGGCGGGCAGTTCTCCAAGCATTGACAGTCATAATTTACGGAAACAAGAGTCCAAAATTTTACCCAAAAAATAATTAGCCCATGTCCACTACTTTCAAATAATAATGCCATACCGGTATTGCAGAGCTAAAACGTCCGTTCCGGACATGGGGATGTTAACGACAAGTCCACTGGATATGGGGTGTTTCTTTTTTAAAGTCATGGATATGGGGGACATAATTTTCCGCTCGTGGATATGGGAGGGTCCGCCCTTTGAGAATGTGGATATGCGGGCTATTTCGCCCTCCCCAAAAAGTGTTTTGAAGTTGAGCGGAGCGATGCCTTTGACAATGAGCGAGACCCACCTTGTGCATTTTGCACGAGGTGTGACCGCCGCCACCTCTGGCTTTGAGCCACACCTGGGATCGACTGAGAACAGCTATTACAGGAAAATTCTGGCAGCACAACCCTAGCAGGATTAGTACCCAGCTACCAACCAAAGAAATCATAAACCAACCAAGAATGCAAACATTGCACATCATCCTTTAGTGTATTTGGGTGTGCGAACAATTGTGTGAGTAATAAAAAATTGTATTCAATGTTAGCGACTTAAGAGAGAAAATGGCTGGCCCGTAGATGCGTGGCTCAGGCTACGCCAATGGCAGAGACAATATCAGCAGTGTGTGTTGCATACCATGGTTTCCAACTATGGCCTTTCTGCTTTTGTTTTTGTAGCACAAAGTGATGCAATGAATAGGCATCTACATTTGCTGCAATAGGCGAGGCAACCAAACACTCTCACACGTACCTGGACCGAGAGCAACTTACTTGACCTCGCTAGAACTGTGTGCAAAACATTCCTGCTTGCCACTCTTCGAGGACACAACAAAGCCCCCAACCAAGAAGATGTAGCCAGACTGGCCACAAGCATCGGTGTCATGCGCCCAATTCTTGTCTGTAAAACAGTTGACCATGACTGCGAGTCATTCTCAATAGATCTGTCTGACCCGACAGTGGGCAGCGCATAGCGCACTACATAGAGAGCAACTTTAAGATGGCCTTTGCATGGTTGAAGAGAGAACCAAACCAAGCTATTGACATCGAACGTGGCATTGGTGCGTGTCGTCGTGGCCAGGTACACGAGGGAACGAATGACTCAAAGAGAGCCAGTAAAATCAACCTCTGCCCTCCAACTGTGACACATACGACATCTTCAATAGCATCTGACTGGAAGGGGTCATCAATGTTGAGGCAGGTGGGATTGCAACAAGAACTGGAGCAAGGTGCTCACTTAGATGCTGATTGAAGTATGTGGACTGTTCGATTGGGACGGTCACACTCAAGCTCCATGCCAAGGAAGATTCGGGCAGGACCGAGGTTCTTCATTTTTCACATTGAATTCAAAAAGGACTTAACTGACTGAACAGTAGCAGGACTTGGAGAGGCGAAGAGGAGATCCTCAACGTAAACAATAATGGCAACCGAAGATGAGGAGGGTTTACTCATAAACATCATCCACAATACTACGACGAGATCCTCCTATCTCTAGTTTGGTTGTGATCAATATATTCCAACAGCATGGTGATTGCTTCAGGTCATACAAGACCTTACAAAGATGCCAGACCTTATTGGTGCCATCCATGAATGTTGGTGGTTGCACCATGTAGATCTCCTCATTTTGTGTGCAGATAAAAAAGTGTTGTCAATGTCCATTTGTTTGAGCTCCCAATCATGGTCTGCTACCAAGGTAAGAAGAGCATGAGCAATAGCGTTTGTACCCAATAGGTCAAATTTCTCATCAGAATTACCACAAAAGGACCTGAGATAATCCTTTGGAAATGAGACGCGATTTTTAGCGATCAACAGTACCATCGGGCATTAGCTTGTACCAGAAGATCCTACGTAAAGAGAAATTTTTGCGACGTGGTGGTGGGTGAACAACTTCATACACACGATGGTCATGAAGAGCAGCAAGTTCCTCTTGCACGGAGATCTTCTAGAGTGAGGCATTTGTCACCTCACGAGCCTCACATGAAGTCTTTGGCTTACATTTCAAGAGCCAGAGGCGACTAACATAAAATCACGCAGCCAAAAAGCCTGTCGATGGCATTGTGAAACTCCTCAAAGATGAGGTAGTGTCCAAGAACAGTGCCAGTGTGCATGATACCATCACCAAGTCCAACTAGTAGTGTGGTGGCGATTTCCATGGAATTCCAATGTCTCTAGAAATGAATGTGTTGTGAGAGGAAAGGAAATGAAGCCAACCTCCATGAGTGTGTAGCTTGGGAGATGACAAGACTCATGCGACAGGGTCTAGCGATTGGACGTTGGGCAACATCTCAACGTAAGATGACTGAGCACTGGGTCAAACCTCAGGAACAGGCGGTCAGAGAGCCACTTGCAGGGCAAGGGCAGAGGTACTTGTAGAGGGGCCAGATTAATAGATAGGAGAAAAGGCAATGGATACAGAGGCAGGGAAGACGTAACAGATTGAGATGAATGGAAAAAGGAGTCAGAGGCAAAAGGAATTGTGGATGGCAGTGTTGTGGGAACACGAGTGGCAAGGAGAGTTGCAGAGGCATTCTTGCTCCGATCAAAGGAGCCAATGAGAGCGACAACATGAGAAACGACAGCAATAGGAATAACAGCAGGAGAGATGTCCTTCCCTCTAAATGAGATAGCGGTTCAAGTGTGTCAAAAGACGCAAGACGATCGAGGTCACACTCAGAAATAGACTCCAAGAGAAGAGCATCACGAGACTCCATGACGCAACAATGACGAGGATCCTAAAAGTTCCAGGATTTGGACCGGGCAGAGATGCCAAGAAAGAGGCACGGCTTGAGTGAAAAGCTTGTCCTTCCGGAGATCATTGGGGAGCCACACAGCAGTGACACATGCCCTTACCTGAAAGACACCAATCGGCTATGCAACCCATCCACCACTCATAAAGCGGTGGCATTACAGGAGAGCATACCATGGGACATATGGTTCCACACCCAAGTCATGTAAGCCATGGCCTCAACCACAAAGAGGGGAGAGATCCAAGACTCACAAGGAAAAGACCATAAATCTTCAATAAGAGTACGGTTTCAGTGTTTTGATGCACCGTTCTCCTTGGGTGTGTAAGGAGCGGAGGAAATCATACGCACATCATGAAAGACAAGAAAGCGAGAGATGAAACCAAAGAACTCACCACCACAATCCGAGTAAAAGACATAAAACTATTATTGACATGGACATTCAACCTAGGAAATCCACACTCTAAGCACATGAGTCATATCACTCGTTTGACATAGTACAAAGACCCAACAGAAATACGAGAGTTCACTAGTAAGAAAACACACATAGCGTCCATGCCCTCTGAAAAGGTCATGAGGTAGAGGACCCATGACATCAGCATGCACGAGATCAAGAGGATGAGACATGAGGTTGTCACCTGTAGAAAAAGGGGACCGATGCATTTTTTAGCGGGCTTAGCAGCAGGGACATGAAGAGAAGGGTTATAAAGCTCATGAATGAGGCCAGTGATGATGGACCTACAGTTGGCACCGGCACTGTAAAGTTAGCCATTGAACTTGATGGTCGCATCCTGCCCAGAAGCTTTGAAGATGTCCTCTACGTTCCCGACTTGACTGCAAACGTACTTTCCGTTAGCAGACTCAATGAAAAGAGGTTCAAAGTTATTTTTTGACATCGAAAAAATTTGTAAGATTTTCACTCAAGATGGACGCATTGCAGCTACGACCAAAAGAGTGGGCAACCTTACGATTCTCAGTACCACCACTGATGTCCCTGACGCAACTGCTCATGAGCTCATTTTTGCAGCTCAAAGTGACACCATATCCGCGTTTGCACCAATGTCGCTCTCCGGTCTTTGGCATCATCGCCTTGCCCATCTTAGCCAGGCCACCATTCAATCTACAGTACATAAGTGAACTGCCCACTTATTTCATCCCACTCTTTCAGTGCAGTCTACGATCCCATGTGAAGGTTTCCTGGCTGGAAACAGTGTCAAGATTCCTTCGAAAGCTATCCCCACATCAGCATCAACAAATGCCTCCAACTCGTTCACACAAATTTGTGCTACATCAAAGACCCTTCTCTTTCTGGCAAGCATTACTTCCTGGTCCTTCTTGATGAATACACGGAGTATTTCTGGGTGTGTTTTCTTCATGCAAAATCAGAAGCAGCTGGCCACAATATCTCCTAGCTCACTTAAGTCGAGAACGAGACAGACCTTTACGTTAAACACATTTGTTCTGACAATGAGGACGAGTTGATTTCTGCAACCCTCAGCAACGTTCTCTTACAGCACTGTGCTGAAAACCAATGCACAGTGTTGTAAACGCCTCAGCAAAATGGTAAAGCTGAACATATGACTCGCACACTCTTGGATTGCGCCCGCTCCATGCTCCATGCAACAGGTGTAAGAAAAGCACTTTGGACAGAAGCAGTCAACACTGCTGCCTACGTTACTAACTGTGTTCCCTGCAGGAAATTCATGCATGCTGCTTCTCCTTTTAAAGCCTGGACCGGTCATCGCCCTCACCTTGGTCTTCTTTGAGTATTTGGCTGTACCAGCTATGTGTGGGTGCACCCTGACCTTCGCCCTAGACTTGGCTCACATACCTGCAAGTGTGTCATGGTGGGCTATGAAGATGGCGGTCAAGCCTACAGGCTCTGGGATCCTGCCAAACGTACCATACTCTGCAGCCGCTCAGTGACCTTTGATGAAACCCTCAAATATCGGGTGGCTTCCTCTACTCCACCTACCCTGGAAACTTTCATTCCCATGCACGATACGGCTCACACTAGTCCTCTCCAGAAATTTCCTTTGGATCCTGATGATGACAAACACACAGAGATTCTTCCCCCTCTCATCCCCCAGGCTTCCTTGCTCCTGCCCCCTCAACTCCTTGTCTCTGGAGCACTGCCGCCAATCCCACCACCCGGTCCTGATCCACGTCGCTCAGCACGCATTGCTGGCCTCCTTGCCCTGACAGTCTGCCTTGATCCTGAACCAGACTTCCCTGATCATGCTCTCATTACTCAAGTGGTCGACCGTGTCGGCTATCAAGATGCTACGAGCCATCCTGAAAGTGCTCAATGGCGGGTCGCTGCCATTACAGAGTATGAACAACTCTAGAAGCAACAGACATGTGATTTTGTTCCCTTACCTGCTGGCATGCCGGTCATCACTTGCAGATTGATTTTTAAAACCAAGCTGGATGATCATGGCATCCCCCAGCATCATAAGGAACATCTGGCTGCACGCGGCTACAGCCAGGTGCAAGGTTTTAACTACAGTGATAGATTTTCCCCTGTTGCAGAATACTTTTGAATCTGTGTTATTCCAGCACTTGCAGCACAAGAAGACTGGCACCTACACTAAATGGTCGTCAAGTTGGCATTTCTCAACGGCGATCTTGATGAAGAAGTCTACATGCACCAATTGGAGGAATCCATGAAATCGGAGGGGGAAACATCTTGTATGTCGTCTACCCAAAGCCCTCTATGGTTTGAAACATAAGTCGCACCAATGGAACAAGAAGATTCATGAATTCTTCTTGTCCCAAGGTCTCCAACGTCTCCATGCGGACCATTCCGTGTACTTCAGGGGTGATGCTGCCCTACTTGGTGTCATCGTTTATGTGAATGACTTAATAATGTTTGGTGCTTTCTTTCAAGTCATCACAGCCTTCAAACGGCAGCTCTCAGCAACCTTTGGAATGTCTGAAATGGGGCCCCTGAAATTCTACTTGGGCATCCAAATAACCCATGGTCCATGTTTCAAGCCTGTTGTCAGTCTCTCTCAGAGCACATGTACAACGTATAGCGGACAAGTTTGGTCTTGGAAAAAGCAGCACCATCTCCACTCCACTGTCAACAGATCTTGACCTCACAAGACAGGTCACACCTGAAACAGCTGC
Source organism: Penium margaritaceum (assembly GCA_023375785.1). NCBI lineage: Eukaryota > Viridiplantae > Streptophyta > Zygnematophyceae > Desmidiales > Peniaceae > Penium > Penium margaritaceum. Next base: position 175,327 of record SZWC01000522.1, read on the forward strand.
AGAACTGGCTGATGCTGATCGCTACCCCAGTATGGTAGGATCTTTGATGTACGCAGCAGTTGCAACTCGATCTGACCTTTCTTTTGCGGTCGGCCTACTCAACCAAGGATTCAACATACCCAGCAATGCTAAGTGAAGCTTCTGCTATCTGCGCACAAAAGTGAATCTGAAGATCCAGTACTCTAAACAACCAAGCATTACAGTCACTGGATTCTGTGTCGCCGACCTGTCAGGAGACAAACAAACCAGCGAGTCTACGTCAGGGTACATGTTCATGCTTGGAGGAGTACCAGTAAGCTGGGGCAGAAAGAAACAATCCGTGGTAGCCCTATCATCTACAGAAGATGAATACATTGCCGTCAGTGAAGCAACGTGCGAGGCAGTGTGGCTACGGATGCTGCTGGCAGAACTTGGGTTTGATCAGCTCGAACCAACATTGATTCGTTGTGAAAACCAAGGAACTATTTCATTGAGTGATCACGCAATTCTACACAATAAATCAAAATAAATCAAAAGGCAATTCCAATATGTATGACATGCTGTCAGTGAAGGTGAGGTTCAATTGGACTATGTCAGCAACAAGGAACAAGCAGATGATATCTTCACAAAGGCCCTTGAAATGCTGGCAACAAGCCACACTGTGTGCAATGATGGGCATGTCTGAGTGAAACTGAAAAGAGATTACTGACCCGGTCCCCCCAAATGAGGCATTGGATTCTGGCTGAGGATGGTACAGATTCTGTCATCTGTTGTTTGTATTGATCAGCCACTTGGCCATTGTTTTGTTCTTCACATTTTCTGTTTTTAAGCCTTCTCCCCCCACATGAGGTGTTGGGAACATGGCACAGAAGACACAAACCAAAAGAAAAAAAAAAGGGAAAAATAGAGAGAAAGGAGACAAGATGTTCAACCCAGAGTAGGATTGCCTAGTACGTGAGGGGATGCAGGCAATAGGGAAGCGAATATGATTTTTGGCACATTGAACCACACCAGAGGGGGGGGGGGGGGTAGAGAACTACAAAACCTAGATTGTGCTCCAAAGTGCCTCTGGACCAGAAAGGGAACATGCAGAGATTGAGGGGAGAAGCACCACTCTCTCCCGTGACTCTCTGCTGCCTACCTACCTTGCTGCCTATTCCTATGCTCCTTGAGTCAGAGAGAGGAAAAGGCCCATGCCTCCCTGCTCATATGTACCTGTTATGCGACAGTGATATGTGCATGAGCCACTTGTATATCCTGCAGTCTTGCATCTCTGTGAAGCATGGCTCCCAAGACAGAGTGATTACAGCAAAGGCAGCACTGAGTCGACGTGGCACCTCGATAAACTAACGAAACAGGGAGCTCCGGACATCCTCACCGGATAGCAGACTGATATCCGATCATCAACGCACATGGTCTGCTTTCAACGGCTGATGAATAAACATTGAATAAACGTGTTCAAAGCAGACACAAGATCGCACAATTATGGAAGATCAATGGCAGCAGATTAAGAGGCAACACAGCCCGATCTGAAGACGACAGCCGGCAAGTCGTACTCATAGCTTGTCATATCCCTGGATGTAGCCGCGAAAGTTCAAAACGCCAAATCCACCGAGAGCTCATTCTCATTCTGATCTTTAAAACTTTGATCTGTCGATGAGTGCAACCAGAGGACCCTTTCTTAACCTTTGTTGACTATAGCTGGGTTACCGTATCTACTGGTGTTTCCAGAGCTAGGATTTACTGCTCTATCGTACGCACTCCAATCAGATTCAATCTACATCTGAAGACTTTGCTCAAGTTCCTTCTCTGATTCCGCAATCTATGTTTCACGCGTCAATTCTTGAATCAAATCGATGATTCTGACTTGTCAGTTTTCAATAGCAGACGTGGGATACAAAGTGGAGCCACTACCAAAGGGCACTCCACAGAAACCACCTCTCCTTGGATGAGAGAAGGGCACGGGCGATGGGAGAAAACGAGCAGTATCGAAAGAGAAAGTGCTCTAAAAGAAGAGAACATTGCAAGACTCGACAACCTGACTACGCTCCGCTTGGGTCCGAAAAGTGACAGGCCTTGTACTGAGAGGAGACACCAAGGAAAGGACACAGAAGTCCATGAGGAGCTTGCCATCACGTTGGCCCTCGGAAGGCCAAACGCAAGAAATGTTACCTCAGACACGAGCAAGAAAAAGGTCGAAATGATGACCATACCATCGTTCAAACAACATGACATGAAAGGCGGCGGACCGTGGGGAACACGGTTCCAAACCCACGGCATGTAGGACATGGCCTCAAAGGCAAATAGTAGTGGAAGGCCAGACTCAACAAGAAGGGTGCGAACACCATCAGCAAGTGTGCGGTTCTAACGTTCCGGCAGTCCATTCTGTTGTTGTCTATATGGAGTAGAGAGCTCCAGATGCACCCCTTAAGACTAAAGGAAGTGGGTTGTGGGACCCATGTATTCCCCACCATGATTGGAGCAAAACAATAGCAGATTACGGTGGTAAGAATGCTCGGCCTCGTCAAGCCAAGACTCAATCTTGGGTCTGACATTGATTTTTTTGCTCAGGGCAAAGGTCCAATGAAATTGAGAGAAGTCATCAGTAAGACACAAGACGAACCGTCCAAGAACCTCAGAAACTCATCAAGGAGAGGACCCATGATGTTCGCGTGAACAAGGGCAAGGGGATGCAATGTGCGCAAGTCAGACAAAAAGAAGGACAGACAATGAAGCTTGTCTTGTACACTATCAAAGCAGTCATCAGTGTAGGATGTAGGATAAGTGCTAGGGTCAAGACCAATGGTAGGCTGATGACGTAGGAGGTTGTGGATAAAGGTGTATGCATATGACACAGGCAATGATGGAGCAAACATGTGTACGTAGGAGAAAGTTAGGGAGCAACTTCCACATGCACTATGGCACTGGCGGCGGACGACGATGCAAACATGGACACAAGATACAACTTGTCATAATGCAGACCACAAAGAAAATGATGGCCAGAGGACTGCAGCGACATAGTGTCGATGCCATGAGAGATTACGAATTCCATGCCCTGATCATCCAAGATAGTGATAGATAGCAAGCTGAGCTCAAGCGCAGGTACAAAGAGGACAGCAGGCAAGAAGACATCATCCTATGGACCACTACAATGCAAATTACCAACGTCATAAACTGGCAACGTCTTGCTAGAGTCAGAGTGTACGAAGCGTGCGTCACCAAAAGGCCAAAGACAAATATGGCATAAGATGAAATTATGTGATGAGTGGGTCCAGACTTGATGATCTGGAAGCCACTCAACACACAAGATGAGGCAGTCACATTACACTATGCAATATTGCAAAGAAGTCCAGGAGAGCTCTCAGCATGCCTAGAAATCCTAGCAAGGAGACGCGTCAGGATGAACAACTACGACATAGTCCCACCACACGCTGTGCGCCAAAGGACTTCATCTGACGAACATTGGTGATCCCCGGAATCGACAGCCAAACTCATACCAGAGGGGATGATGGAGCAAATGTGCCCGGGCCATACGGCAACTCATGAAAGGCTGGAGCCATGATGGAGGTGTGTAGGATGGAGAAGGCAGTGCCACCCAGGGTGGGGTACAATAACCGTCAAAGGGGCTGACACGGGACCCCAAACAGGCATCAAAATGATCAAAGACATGACGTTGGTCATTTCCCACTGCACGGGGTCAGAATCCCATGTGTGAGGATCTCAAACAAAGAGGATGGCAGGTCAAAAAATGATGCACTGTCTCTCGAGGCAACGGGAAAGCCCCTGAATGCCCAGGTCTCGACCAAGTGTAGGAAAATATGACAGAAAAAGAAAAGGGTAAGGAAAAACACAATGAACATAAAGTGGAATAAGAAAGAAGTACAAGGAAATACCTAATGTTGGACAAGGCGTACCCAGGTTCACCTAGGGTGGTCTTTGGGGCGCCAAGGGTGGCTAAGCTCATCCCCACATTTTTTTAGGTTGGACGAGTGATCTTGAGTCCAGTGGGCAAGCTTGTCCATTGACGAGCTCATCAATTAATGGGCTTGTTGATGGATGAGCTTGTCGGTCAACAAGCCAATTGACCGACGGAGGAAGGAGTGTAGGAAGTTGCCAAGCAGTATCCCACCAATTGCCACTGCCTTAGCTAGTGCTACTGCTTTCGCAATGGACCTACTACTGCTTATGCAATGAGTTTGTCGCTGCTATTTCTGCATGCACTACAAGCACGCTGAAATTTCTGCTGCTGATACAATTGATGCCATGGTTGTTGCTCTGTTGCATCTATGAGTACAGCTGATGTAGCAATTGCTACAGCTGCTATGGATGTTGCTGCTTCTGGTGCTCTGTTGCTGCGACATGTACAACTATCATTGCTGTTGTGGGCACGACAAACATGATGTCATTGCTTTGACTAGAGTTGCTATGGATGTTGCTACTGCTGATGCTCTGTTGCTGCTCCGAGGATGGTTGTTTCTGCTCCTACTACTATGGCTGATGTAGTTGCTCCTGCCGTTACAACTGCAGCTGGTTTACATGATGACGTTATCGTTGCCGCACTGGTTGCTGCTGCTGCAACTTATCCACTGCTGATCCACTTCTGATCTGCTATTGTTGCTCCTGTTTCAATGAGGATAGCAGGATACAGCTTCCACCGGTGCTACAACTATTGTGGCGGCTGTAGACGCTGTCACTCCCGCTTCATGTCACCACCAAGAAGGCCATTTTGACAAGGGAAAATACCAGAAAAAAAATTGCAGCATTCTACCTCTGGCTCCGCGGGAGGACAACGTGACGAGAACCCTCAGCTCATGGCCTCCACGTTGCCAAGACCGGTACGTCCCACCCAGCCTAGCCTTGCCCAGTCCAAATGCTTCCGTTGCCCCTGATGTGTACTGTATGGTGATAGGAAGCAGTTTTCTCTCTCTACTGCTCTGCTAACATGATGGACGGTGCTCTGAGAGGTGGAGAGACAGCAAAGATATACTTGGACATGCAGAACTTAATTACAAAACCAACAGACAAGTGTATAGGTATAGTCTTACCCACATGCGTACAACAAAGCGCACAAGTCTAACCAACCGGTGGAAAATAGACTAACCGGGTTGCAAGCTCCAATAGCTTGAGATAACCTGAAAGGCGTACGGGCTCCTTGGTTGTTCAAATGGAAAACCGAAAGAAGTACCCGGTGTAGAAACAGAAACTCTGCGCAAGTGGATCATTTAGACCCCTGTGTTGGTTATTGGTGACACGCAAGTGACCCCTTGACTCTGTGCACGCGCGCGCGTACACACACACACACACACACACACACACACACACACACACATAC
>SZWC01000522.1:193024-209850 GCA_023375785.1 Penium margaritaceum
GGAGAGAGAGAGGGAGAGAGAGAGAGAGAGAGAGAGAGAGAGAGAACCTCACAGACACACACCGACCGTATTCACAGCCTTTTTGAACAAATCACGCTTTAGTGCCTTGGTCAAGAAGTCAGCCAACTGCCATGTTGTCTCAACCCACACAATGCTGATGCTACCGTCATTCAACAACAAACAGACATAGTGATACTCGACATTGATCTGCTTTGTGCAAGTATGATACACGCCGTCATTGTCAGCAATAGCCATGGAACTTTTATTGTCACAGTGTAGCGTGATGGACGGGACTGGCTGACACAACTCAAACAACAGGCGGCGCAACCACACGCTCTCACGAGCACCAGAACCAAGGGCCACATACACAGCCTCAGCAGTGCTGCGTGCAATGCAGTCTTGCTTGCCGATGTGTCAGGTAACAGCCGTCCCGCCAACAAGAAAGATCCAGCCAGTACAACTCTTACCGTCCGGACTGCCGGTCCAGTCACTGTTAGTGTACCCCGTCGCCACAACAGACGGCTGTTGCCGGAACATGAGGCCTCGCCATGGGGTAGAGACGACATAGCGCTGTACTCGGATCGCGGCCTTGAAGTGGAGGTGACGCAGCTCCTGAGAGAACTATGCCAGGAGGTTGACGTCGAACGCAATGTCTGGTTGCGTCATCGTTGCTAAGAACATCAGCAACCCGATGATGCGTAAATACGTGGTCACGTCTACTGGCTCATCCACCATGGCTGGATCACAGCTCTTGAGCATCGTCTGACCATCACGCGACAAGGGTGAGGATGCTCTCGGCATGAGGGGCAGGTCCTCAGCGAAGCGTCCGGACAAGGTTTGGACGTAGGCGACCTGATGGACATGTAGGATGCCCGTAGAGCGATCATGCTCAAGCTCCATGCCCAGAAAGACCCGTGATGGCCCGAGGTCCTTCATCTGGTAGGCAGCATGCAGCAGGTCCTTAACCCGCTGGATAGCAGCTGCATCCGGCGATGCAATGAGCAGGTCGTCAACATAGACCAGGATAGCGACGAGGGTCTGACCTCGCAAACTAATGAACAACGCGGGGTCGACAGAGTTGCGAAGGAGGCTACCGCTGAGAAGTGTACAACTGATCTCATCGTTCCAACAGTGCGATGACTACTTCAGGCCATAGAGTGCCTTCCGCAGATTTCAGACCTTGCCGGAGCCATTGTCAAAGCGTGGAGGCTACACCATGTGGAGCTCCTCACCCTCCAGTGAGCCATGGAGAAAGGCGTCTCTCACATCTATGTTGGGCAATCAGGCTGAACAACGCTCGGCAAGTGGAGAACCGACCGACCGGGGCAAAGATCTGGTCATAGTCGATCCCAAGGACCTGAGCAAACCTCTTGGCTGTAAGACGGGCCTTGTACTTGTCCAGGGATCCGTTTGGCTTCCACTTTCGCCGGAGAACCCACTTGGCGCCGATGGCCTTACGACCCTGGGGAAGGTCGAGGAGCTCATAGACGTGATGTTGCCAAACGACGACAAGCTCCTCGATGCATGCAGCCTCCCAGTGAGCGGCCTTGGGAGTCGCCCGAGCCTCACATAGGGTGGCTGGGTCCTCTGGTTGCTCCGTGGGACGGACACTAAGGGCGTGTGCGTCCCATGCCCTGGTGGCATACATGTGAGCATGGTCGTGTCGGCATACCGATACTCATGATGAAGCAAGGCATAGCCCAGAGCTGACCCTCGATGTATTTCAATGATGACTGACAGTGTGGCCAAGCCAAGTGCCTTGGTGCCGGGATCCCCACTCACGACTGTGGAAGTGGGTGTGACAGGAGGCAAGGAGCCTCATGGGGTGACGGGGGGGTCGTGGCGCGAGAGGGCGGGAGGAGGCGACCTGACTGCTCAGTTTCGGCCTGGGTCTAAGGCTCCCTCCCAGACCACGTGTGTAGCGCGTCGACACGGACGGGGCAGCCGGCCCTGAGGGGCTGGCAGACATGGACAGGGAAGCCAGACCTGAGGGGCTGGAAGGCATGGATGGGACAGCCGGCCCTGAGGGGCTGACGGACATAGACGGGACAGCCGGCCCTGAGGGGCTGATAGACATGGATGGGGCAGCCGGCCATGAGGCGCTGGCGGACACAGATGGGGCAGCCGGCCCTGAGGGGCTGGCGGACACGGACGGGGCTACCGGCCCTGAGGGGCTGACGGACACAGACGGGACAGTCGATCCTAAGGGGCTGGCGGACACAAGCGGGGCAGCCGGCCCTGAGGGGCTGGCGGACATGGACGGGGCAGCCGGCCCTGAGGGACTGGCGGACACGGACGGGGCAGCCGGCTCTGAGGGGCTCGCGGACACAGACGGGGCAGCCGGCCGTGAGGGGTTGGACATGGACGGGGCAGTCGACCTTGAGGGACTGGCGGACACGGGCGGGGGCAGCTGGCACAGAAGGACCCGCGGGCGCAGACGATGAGACGCCCGGACGTGGCTGGACGGAGGACGGACCCACCACTTTCCTATGCAACGGGACAAACATTGATGTAATGGAGTGAACAAGGTCACGAGGAAACAGGTCCTCAAAGAAGAGGGCGTCCCGAGACTCGACAATATAGTGCAGGGTGGGATCCCAGAAATGCCATGCCTTTGACTGGCACGAGATGCCAAGGAAGGTACAGGGACGGCCACGAGGCTCGAGCTTGCCACCCTGGTGTGGGGCAGGTAACCACACGATAGCAACGCATCCCCAGACGCGGGCCGGACGGATGTCAGCTCACTCTCCACACCAGTGCTGGTATGGTGTGGACTGACGGGGAATGGGTCCGTGGGGAATCCGGTTCCAGACCCACGTCATGTAGGTCATGGCTTTGAAGTAGAAGCCATCAGAGAGACCGGAATCGGCCCGCATGGTGCAGACGGTGTCAGCCATGGTGGGGTTCTACTCCTCAGAGACGTCGTTCTGGGCTGGCGTGTAAGGCATCAACGTCTCATGATGGATGCCACAGGAGGCGAGGAAGAGTGTGGTCTCCTCCAGAAACTCACCCCCATGATCAGAATGGAAGCGGCGTAGAGGACCACCACATTCGTGCTCCACACGGACAAGTTAGTCCCAAATCATGGGAGCGACGTCGCTCTTCTGCCAAAGGGAGAAGACCCTGCGATAACGAGAGTAGTCGTCCGTAAATGTCAGGACATAATGACCATGCTCTCCGACTAACTCTGTCAGGAGGGGACCCATGACATCCGAGTGAACCAAGGCAAGTGAGGCAGTTGTGCAAGAGGCAGACAGGAGGTAGGTAGAATGGTGCATCTTCCCCTGAGCACAATTAATGCACTTAGTGGGACACGGTAGAGGAAAGGAGTCTGGATCAAGTCCTGTGGCTCGCAGGGCGCAAAGCATGGTGTCAACAGTGGAAGAGTGGACGTGACAGAGGCGGCAATGCAGGAGATGTGTGTGCTGCGGAGACAATGTGCTAGTAACAAACACGTGGTCAGTATCGGCCGATGAGGAGGGGATAGAGGTATAAGTGGACAGGCACGGTACGTGCCACAAGTTTCCACGGGCGGTGGCATGCAAAATGATATGACCTGACGGACGCAACGACATAGTGCCCACACCACACGAGTGCAGAACGTGCATGCTCATGCTATCAAGGACGGTGAGAGACAGGAGGTTGAGCTCAAGGCCGGGGACGGAGAGTACATCAATCACGAAGACATCACCAGCAGGTCCGCGGAAACAAACGACGCCGACACCACGAACTGGTAAAACCTGACCAGAACCGGTCCGAACCCCGGTGACATCAGTGATGGGACCGAGGACACTGGAGGCCTCGTGCGAGGCCGTCATGTGATGCATGGCCCCGGAGTTGATGATCCACGGATCCTGGACAAGTGTGGCCAGGTCGTTGACAGTCACATGGGAGTGGACGAGCGACACGGACACGGTGGACGGAGGTCTAAACCGGGACTGCCAGTCATCCAGCCAGGCGACATCATCACGAAGAGGAGTAGGTGGGAAGGGTACGACAGAGGCTGGGGTGGACGAAGGTATAGAGCATAACAGCAACACATATTCATTCTAGTAGGGTAGGGTGGAACTAGCGAAGACGCAACTCGTACTTCCCTGGGGAGGAGGGCGAGGAAGGCCGAGCTCGAGTGCGATGAAATACTCCAACTCACACTTGCGGATGGAGGGACTAACGGACTAGACTGACTACGGTGTAAGAGCGCCGGAGTCTAGGAAGGAGGAGGAATATACTACTAGAGGCACTGGTGATGGAGGAGCGGGCGCGGACGGCTGCAGAAGATACTGCGGTGGAGTCGGCGCGAGTGGTGTACATACAACAGGAGCAACGATAGTCACTGCAGTGGTGGCAATGCGACGCTCACGCTGGCGACGCATGGTGGCGATGAGGCAAGCCTTGTCAGTCAGGAGCGGACACACGTACCACCCATGTACTGACTGGCCACAGTTGTGGCAGACAAACCGCCACTACCGGATCCGCTAGATTGATGTTGTGGGCCCTTGCCCTTCTTGCCCCTACGCTTCTTCTTGCCGGACAAGGAGGCACCGGAAGACGCTACTACTGTTGGGATGGCAACAGCCACTGAGGTGACGGTAGGAGAGGCGAGGAACTCCGTGCGATGGATGTGTGACTCCCAACAAGCCTCCTCAATGCGGAGGAAGAGCTTGTATGCCCAGTGCATGAGGGTACCTTAGACACTGGTGAGGACCTCCTGGGAGTAGTGGACAAAGACGTTGGAGAAGACGTTGGTGGCTCCACGCTTGATGGTCAGTAGCATGGAAAGAGGGGATGGCGCAGCATCTCCGAGGCGGCACAAGATATCCTTCGTGTGTTGCCAATAGGAGGTGACCATCTCGCTCTCCCCCATGCGAAGGGATTTGAACTCCCGGAGCAGGCGGCTGGTCTCGGCATCACTGGACAGACAATGGGGGTGCGTAAGGACGTGCCACGCTACAGCGGGGTCACGGAGTGCGCCAATGGTGAGGTCGTCGAGAAAGGGCTCGAGGGCGAGACGTATAGCTAGAGGGATAACAGGGACGAGGGCACGCGGAGCGCGGCCGGCGTCATATACCTGGTCGGCTTGTGTGGAGTTGAGGGTAAGACGTAGTAGGGCCACAAGTCCTCACTCTATGCCAGATCCGAAAGCTGAGCTCCCAGCTTCGTAATTGCTTGCCAGCCTGAAGCGGCGGCGGTGGGACTTCGAAGTCCTTTGGCCTGCGGTCGGCACCCAGAGTGGGGCCTAGGACTGATGTCACTGTCTGCTGTTGGCGCTGGGTGTGTTGCTGCACCAAGTACTGCATGGCATGTGATACCTTAGGGCTCGTGTCCCCGGGTGGAACAGAAGGTGCTTGCTGACACTGCTGCTGCTATTGGGACAGTGGTGGCGACTGCTGATGCTACTACTGTGGTTGTCGATGCGGTAGCTTTGTCGGTGACTGCAGTGCTACTGGTTGCTGTGTCAGCACTTTGATCTACTGGCGCTAGGCAAAAAGCAGATCTGTCAAGCCAGCATGACTGACGACATAGCCTACAGGGTGTTGGTACTGCTGCGGCTGATACTACTAATTTAGCAGATGTTGCAGCAGCTGCTACTGCTGCTACTGTGGTGGATATTTCTACAACTGTTGCTCCTACTGATGCTACGGCTGCTGCTGTTGCTGCTGCTACTGTTGCTACTGCTACTACTACTGTTGCCACGGCTGCTGCTGCTAATACTACTGTTGTGGTGACTGCTGCTACGGATGCTGTAGTTGTTGCCGCAACTGATGTTATTGTTGCAGTGGTGGCAGCTGCTGCTGCTTCAACTACTGCAGTTGTTGTAGGAAGGGGGACCCTCCAACAAAGGAGGACCCCTCTTTATTCTCTTCCATGGTGTCCTTTGTGTCCCCTCCCTTTCTTTGATAAAAAATGTCAGTAATGTCAGTAGTGACGTCAACAGCAACATCAGCCTAGGATGGCTGACGATAAAAACTGTTGTGTTATCTACACGGTTGCTGCTATAGTTTTTTTTATTGCTGATGTCAGTAGTGACATCAGCCAAGTATGGCTGATGTCATCAATGGTAGCTGTTGCTACAGCCGCTACTACGTCAGCTGTAGAGCTATTACTGGTGCTGCTATTGATATTGCTATTACTACTGCTGCTATTGCTGCTGCTGCTGCTACTAGAAATATTGCTGTTGCTACTGTCGCTACCGATGCAACTACTACTGCTGTTATTGCTGTGGCGGCTCCTGCAGCTGCTGCTACTTCTGCAGCTGTTGTTGCTATTGCTGCTGCTACTATTGTTCCTGATGTTGTTATTACAATGGTGGCAGCAGCTGCTGCAACTACTGCTGCTGTTGCTACTACTACTACTACTACTACTACTACTACTACTACTACTACTACTACTACTACTACTACTACTACTACTACTGCTGCTGCTGCTATTGTTGCTGTTGCTACTACTACTGCTGTTGTTGTAGCTGATGTTATTGTTACTGCTCAGCTGTTGCATGCTACTGATGCTACTACAACTGCTATAGCTACTGTAGCGGTTGTGGTGGCTGTTGTTGCTACAGCAGGCCCACCTACTCGATGGCGGGTTTTTTATTGTTTGTTTTTCTCAGTTCTTCCTTACTCGCTTTGAGTTGTGAGCAGCGAGCTTGCTGCTTGCTGCGAGCTGCAGGCAGCGAGCTCGCTACTCGCTGTTGGTGCTGCCCGAAGCTGTTGCAGTTGCTGTTGCTGGTCACTGCTGGCTGCTGGTGGCCGCTGCTGGCTACTGCTAGCTGCTATTGGCTGCTGCTCACTACAGCTGCTGCTGCTGCTGCTGCCAGCTGTTGCTGCTGGTGCCGGCTGCTGCTGCTCACTGCTGCTAATGCTGCTGCCGACTACTGTCACTACCTGCTGTTACTGCTGCTGCCGGCTACTACTACTTCTCACTTCTGCTACATGTTGCTGCTCCTGCCAATTGTTGCAGCTGCCCACCGCTGTTGCTGCTACCGGCTATTATTGTTGCTCGCTACTGGACGCTACTGGTACTGCCCATTGCTGCTGCTACTGTTGGTTGCTGCTACTGTCGGCTGCTACTACTGTCGGCTGCTACTGTTGCTCGTTGCTACTTGCTGCTGCAGCACCGTGCTGCTGGTACTATTGTTGCTTGCTACATTAGCAGCTGCTTGCTGCTGGTGCTGCTGTTAGATGCTCGCTACGTGTGCTTGCTGCATGCTTCTCCTGCTACTACTGTGCTGGCAGCAGCACAGTCACTTTCTTGGTGTTGTAGCCACGTGCGTCGACGCCGCTCCAGCATTCGTCCTGCGTGCCGACCGCGCGTCCACCAACTCTACCACTGTCGTGGGGTCAGTGCCGCCGAAAGTTTCCAGCAGCATTTCCCCCGCGTAGGGAGAGTTTTAACGACACCATCCGGTGGGTCAATGCTGCCGGAAAAAATGCGGCAGCATTTCCCATGCACCGGCGCATTCTAGGGACCGCCGATGTTAACTGTACCTGTTCACCAGTGTTTCGCTGCTTCTGCTGCGCTCTGACTCTGACACCAAGCTGGAAAACTCTTATAGCAACAGGTTGGGGCAGCAGCATTGTTGACGCAGCATGTAGGAACCCACACTCGTTGTTTAAGCTGCCCCCTCAGTCTGCTGCACCAGAGCCTAAGTCAGAGAGCTCTGGTGTTTGTTACTCTGAACTGCACACGCAAGAGTTAGCGCCAGACAACAGCTGAAAAGTGGAAATGACTGATTCAGAACTGAGAATGAGTAACAATGGGAGACCCCTCCAAATGCTAGCTCCCCCCTCCCCAGTTTTGTAGAGCTTGTTACTCATTTTCTAAGCCAATCAGAAAATAGACCTATTTTCTGGCAGGCAGGGCTATATCGGTGAGCCCTGTCAGACGGCCGACAGCCCAAACCTGGGCGTCGTCTGTTTTGCCTGAAAACTGGACCATATCATAATACGCACGCTTCAAACGCAGTCGTGCAGTCAGTATGAGCTAGAAAAATAGCAGTGAGGAGTTTTGGCTGCCTAAACCCAGGCCGCGTCTACGCTAATCCCCGGTACCAACAGTGCCCGAAAATCACGAAACTTGGACCCTAGGCACAAAAAGGAGCTGCAAATGCAACAGTGCAGTCAGACACGGCGCTGGACGTATGCAGACAGCATAAGAAGTGACAATGACTGCCGACGGCTCGACTGCCGAGGAGGTCTACAGATGGAGCAAAGCACGTTGGAGGGAGGAGGATCCAGCAAGCTGCGTGTAGGCCTTAGTGTGCGTCGGCTCCACTAGACGATATTCTAGCAATTTCGCGTCTCGCCGTCAGTCATCTGCATGCCGATGTACGCAAGCCGGGAGGACACAACAGAGTACAAGTGAGAGATGTGTGAAAAAACCAACACAAAGTACTAAGGCAATTCATGAGGAGCATGACATGCATCATTCTCGCACTAAGAACATCAACATTGAGCACCACTTTGTACGTGAGCGCATTGCTACTAGCGATGTTCAAGTTAACTAGGTCCACACTCGTCAGCAGCGTGTAGAGTTTCTCACCAAAGCACTCAACAACGGCGTGTTTTAAGTGGCCGTGCATGCTGTTGGCCTACAACGTGCTCGTGATGCTCCTGATTGATGTGAACATGTTGTGGGGGTCATGTTGTTGAGTGATGTGGTCACATCTTGTCTTTGCTCTCATGTGTGTATGGGATGTTTGTCTTTGGGTCATGGGGGAGTGTTGGTTATGGGTGACACGCAAGTGACTTGTTGACTCTATGCACACATACACTGTCACTGTCACTGTAGGTGATTGACTTGGATCCAAGCTCTTGGGTCCTATGCCGTTACCCACATCATGGGACATACAATGCTAGATTTACTGGAAGTTTGGCATACACAGCACCTGGTCAAAATGTACATGAGAGCCTTGGAGAGCACGGGCACAATAACCAGATTGCCAATGCTTGGTTCCTTGATAGCATGACATGGAACAAGCGTAGCACAGGGAGACATGCATCCACATACGATCATGGTCGATGTGGTAACTATGATTTATTCGTGCATGTGGTAAACGGATGATGTTGGGTTGCTGATCCCTAAGGACCACACGACCAGATTATTCCAGCGTGGGAGAAACCACCCGAGATCGCTCGCCGATCGGTGTGCTTCGATCACTGGGTGGCGTCCAAAGCTAGAATCCCTAGGCAGCAAGTTGGGGCAGCAACGTTGTTGATGCAGCGTCCAGACATCCACGCTCGTTGCTTAGTCAGCTGCCCCCTCAGTCTGCTACTCTAGAATCTAAGTCTGAGTGCTCTGGGTTTTTCACTCAGAGATGCGCGTGCCAGTGTTAGCGCCAGAAAACAATTGAGAACCAGAAAGAAATTAATAAGGATCAAGAATGAGACACAATGAGAGACCCCTCCAAGAACTAGCCTCCCCCAACTCTGTAGAACTTGTTACTCAGTTCACCAGCGAATCAGAAAATAGCTCTATTTTCATGCTAGCAGGTTTTCTTGGTGAACTTTGCCTGACACCCGACAGCCCAAAACCCATGCATCGTCCGTTTTGCCTGAAAACTGGACCATACCATAATACCAACACTGCGAACGCAGTCGTAAACTCAGAATCAGCTAGAAAAATAGCAATGAGGAGTTATGGCTGCCCAAACCCGAGCAGCGCCTACACTAGTGACAACAGTGCCACGCTAGCATGAGATTTGGACCCTAAGAAGAGCAGGACGATGCAGACGCAATGGCTCAGTCAGATCCAACAGTGGATGCATGCAGAGAGTATCCGCAGTGGCAGTGACCGCCGACGGCCTGACCGCCAAGGAGGCCTGCCGATGGAGCTGAACACGTCGCCAGTGGGAGGAGGCTCAAGCGAAGTGCATGTAGACCTAAGCCTGCGTTGGCTCCACCGGACGACACTCCAGTAGCGTCGAGTCTCGCCATAAGTCATCTGCACGCCGATGTGCACAAGCCGGGAGGACACAACAGAGCACAATGAGAGATGTGAGAAAAAACCAACACTCCCCCATGACTCATAGGCGTGGTGCACATGGACGGGCAGTGACACATTCAACAGACAGACTCCCCAAGGGTACGCAGGGACACAGGCAGGGAAAAGGAGTGCAACTCACAGATGCACACCGGCCGAACTTACAGCCTTCTTGAACGAGTGCCGCTTCAGTGCCTTGGTCAAGAAGTCAGCCAGCTGTCGTGTTGTCTCAACCCACACAATGCTGACGCTGCAGTCGTGCAACAACGAACGCGTATAGTGGTATTCAACATTGATGTGCTCTGCGTGTGTGTGCTGCCAACCGTAATTGTCGGCGATGGCCATGGCACTCTCATTGTCACAATACAACATGATGGATGCGATAGACTGATGCAACTTGGACAACAGACGATGCAACCACACGTTCTCACATGCACCTGAGCCAACGGGCCATATACTCAGCCTCAGCAGTGTTACGTGCAATGTACCCCTGTTTGCCATTGCGACAGGACACAGTCGTGCCGCCAACCAGAAAGATCCAGCCTGTGCGGCTCTTGCCGTCTGGACTGCCGGCCCAGTCGCTGTTGATGTAGCCCACCGTGACAACAGACGGCTGTCGGCAGATATGAGACCTTGCCATGGAGTCGAGACGACATAGCATAGTACTTGGATCGCGGCCTCGACGTGGAGGTGACACAGCTCCTGAGAGAACTGAGCTAGGAGGTTGACGGCGAATGCAATATCTGGGCGTGTCATCGTTGCCAGGAACATCAGTGACCCGATGAATCGCAGATACGTGGTCATTTCAACTAGCTCCCCCACAAGGGCTGGGTCAGAGTTCTTCAGCTTCACCTGGCCATCCAGTGACATGGGTGAGGACACACTCCGCATGAGGGACAGGTCCTCAGCAAAGCGAGTGGATAGAGTCTATACATAGGCAGCCTAGTGAATGTGTAGGACGCCATGGGAGCGATCATGCTTGAGCTCTATGCTTAGGAAAACTCGGGCAGACCCAAGATCCTTCATCTGGTAGGCATTGTGCAGCAGGTCCTTGACACGCTGGATGGCAGCCATGTCTGACAACGTAATGAGGAGATCGTGGATATAGACCAGGACAGTGACGAAGGTCTGGCCTCGCGGGCTGATGAACAGAGCGAGGTCAGCACTGCTGCACAGGAGGCCGCTGAGGAGGAGCGTGCGAATAATCTCCTGATTCTAGAACCGAGGCGACTACTTCAAGCCCTAGAGGGCCTTCCGCAGCCACCAGATCTTTCCAGTGCCTTCGTCGAAGCCTGGAGGCTGCACCATGTAGAGCTCCTCTCCCTCCAGTGAGCCATGAAGGAAAGCGTTGCTCACGTCCATCTGATGCAACTTCCACCCATGCTGGGCAACCAGGTTGAAAAGCGCTTGGCTAGTGGAGAATCAGCCAACTAGGGCAAAGATCTGGTCATAATCAACCCCAGGGACCTGAGCAAATCCCTTGGCTGTGAGGTGGACCTTGTACTTGTCCAAGGATTTGTCCGGCTTCCATTTACGCCGGAAGACCCATTTGGCACCGATGGCCTTCGAACCTAGAGGGAGATCGACGAGGTCATACATGTGGTGCTGCCGGATAGCAGTGAGCTCGTCAGTGCAGGCAACATCCAAGTGTGCGACCTCGATGGAGGCTCGAGCCTCGCATAGGACAGTTGGGTCCTCCGGGCATGCCGTGGAATGGACTGCGAGGGCATGCACATCTCGAGCTCCAGGTGGGATGCGCGTGAGTGCAACCGTGACGGCATGCCGATGCTCCTGATGGAGCATGGCGTAGCCCAGTGCAGAGCCCGGGTGGAGGTCTGCAATGATGGCCGAAGTGGTTAGGACGAGGGCCTTGGTGCCGGGGTCCCCACTCAATATCGTAGGAGTGGAAGAGACACGTGGGACGATAGGGGGCCAAGGCCCCACAGGGCGTGGTGTGGCTGTCTTTGCACTCACTGACAGCCTGGGTCTGAGACTGCCGCCTGGACCACGCATGTAGCGCGGTAGGGCAGGAGATGGCACCGAGTCTGAGGTGCTGGCGGAGGCGGAGGGAGCTGCTGGCGCGGAGGGACCAGTGGACACGGACGGAGCTGCCGATCCAGAGGGACCAGTGGACGTAGACGGGTCTGCAGGCGCAGAGGGACCAACAAATGCGGATGGGGTTACCGGCGTGGAGGGGCCAGCGGACGCGACTGCGGCTGCCGGCCCGGAGGGGCCAGTGGATGCAGACGGGTCTGCCGGCCCGGAGGGACCAGTAGACGCGGACGGGGCTGTCGGCGCGGAGGGGCCAGCGGACAAGACTTGGGCTGCCGGCCTGGAGGGGCCAGTGGCCGCACAGGGGTCTGCCGGCCAAGAGAGACCAGCAGACGTGGACGCGGCTGCCTGCACGGAGGGACCAGTAAACCCGACTAGGACTGCCGGCCCGGAGGGGCTAGTGGACGCAGACGGGTCTGCCGACCCCGAGGGACCAGCAGACGTGGACGGAGCTGCTGGCGCGGAGGGGCATGCGGACGCGACTGGAGCTGCCGGCTCGGAGGGACTAATGGATAGGGCTGGGGTTGCTGGCCCTGAGGGACCAGGTGATGTGTCGCCCGGAAACGGCAGGAAAGAGGACAGACTCACCACTCCCCCACGCTACGGGAGGGACATCGACGAGCCGGAGTGAACGAGGTTGTGATGAAATAGCTCCTCAAAGAAGAGGGTATTGCGGGACTCAATGATGTAGTACCGGGAGGGATCCCAGAAGCGCCAGGCTTTGGAATGACGGGAGACACCAAGGAAGGTGCAAGGACGTCTGCGGGGGGCGAGCTTGCACCCCTGCTACGGGATGGGCAGCCACACAATGGCCACGTAGCCCCAGACGCGAGCCGGGTGGAGGTCAGCCCGCTGACCGCACCAGTGCTGGTACGGCGTGGACTGGCGGGGAAGAGGGTCGTGAGGAATCCAGTTCTAGACCCACATCATGTAGGCCATGGCTTCGAATTAGAAGCCATTGGAGAGGCCATACTCGACCCCCATGGTGCGGACGGTGTTAACCATGGTGCGGTTCCACTGCTCGGAGACGCCGTTCTGGGATGGTGAGTAAGACACCAACGTCTCGTGGTGGATACCGCAGGAGGCGCGAAAAGACGTGGTCTCTCCCATGTACTCGCCACCACGCTGAGAGCGAAAGCGGCGAAGAGGCTGACCACACTCACGCTCCGCACGGACAAGCCAGTCCTGAATGGCAGGAGCAACATCACTTTTCTGCCGAAGGCAGAAAACCAAATGGTAGCGAGAGTAGTCGTCAGTGAGGGTAAGGACATAGCGTCCATGCTCCCCAACAGACTCGGTAGGGAGAGGACCCATGACATCTGAATGGACCAGGTCCAGAGGGGCGGACACACGGGAGAAAGACTGAGGGTATGTTGACTGTTGCATCTTTCCCTGAGTGCAATCAATGCACTCTATGGGGCACGGTCAGGGGAAGGAGTCCGGGTCAAGGCCCTTGGCCTGCTGGGTGCGGAGCATGCTATCGACAGCAGCAGAGTGGACATGGTATAGGCGGCGGTGTAAGAGATGTGTGTGTTGTGGTGAGAGCGTGCTGGTGACAAACACATGCCTGCGATGGCCAACGGGAAGGGGATGACGGGAGTGGAGGACAGACGAGACACGTGCCACAGGTTGCCACAGGCGGTGGCGTGCAGAACGACAAGATCGGACGGACGTAACGACACAGTGCCAATGCCACGCGAGTGCAGAACGTCCATGCTCATGCGGTCAAGGGTAGTGACGGTCAGGAGGCTGAGCTCAAGACCTGAGACAAAGAGGATATCAGTCACAAAGACATCACCGGCAGGACCACGGAAATGAACGACGCCGACGCCGCGGACAGATAAAACCTGTCTGGAGCCCGTCCGGACACTGGACACATTGCCAACAGGACCAAGTACACTGAAGGCCTCGCGAGAGGCCGTCATGTGATGCGTGACCCCATAGTCAATGATCCAAGTCTCGGCAGAGTCCTGGAGCAGAGTCGCCAGATCACTAACAGTCACATGGCAGCAAGCAAGAGACGCGGACGCGGTGGACGGTGGCGCGAACCGAGACTGCCAATCATCAAGCCACACAACGTCATCATAGAGAGGGACAGAAGAGAGCACAGAGACGACAAACCGGACGAGGAAGTAGGACACGACCGCAGCTCAGTCTCAGTCATGCAGGGCAGGGCAGACGGCCAGGAGGTGACACAACGTGCACTTCCCTAGAGGGAGGGCGAGGCAGGCCAAGCTGGAGCGCGATGAACTGCTCCAACTGACGCTGACGGGTGGACAGTCCGGGAGTGTAGACTGAGTACAGAGTGACATCGCCGGAGCCTGGATAGGAGGAGGACTGCACCAGTGATGGAAACGAAGGCACCGATGGTTGCGGATGATGATGCTGCGGAGCTGGCAACGGCAAGACTGGTGTGGCTGTCGGAGGAGTGGAGCTGCTGGACGGGGTGGAGGCATCAGGGCCAGCGACAGTTACGACGGTAGAGGCGAGATGGCGCTCACGTTGGTGACGCATGGTGGCGATAATGTGTGCCTCGTCCGTTGGTAGCGGGCACGTGTACCACCCGTATATTGGTTGGCCACAATTGTAGCAGACCGAGCCACCACCACTGGACCCGGTCGGCTGCTGCTGCTGCTGGCCCTTGCTCTTCTTGCCCTTGTACCTCTTCTTCCCTGACAACGAGGAGCTGGTGGATGTAGCTGTTGTGGGGGAAGCGACGGCCATGGAGGCAACGGCAAGGGAGGCAAGGGCCTCTGTGTGCTGGATGCGTGACTCCAGACGAGCTTCCTCAATTCTGAGAAAGAGTGTGTATGCCCAGGACATGAGGGTGCCCTGGGCCGCCATGGTCGAGAGGAATTCCTGGGTGTAGTGGACAAAGACGTCGGCGTACACATCGGTGGCACCAGGCTTGATGGTCAGGAGTGCGGCCAGAGGGGGTGGAGCAGAGGTGCCTAGGTGACAGAGGATGTCCTCACCCCGCTGCCATTAAGAGGTGACCGTCTTGGTCTCCCCCATGTGCAGGGAGTTGAACTCCCGCATCACAAGACTGGTCTTAGCCTCGCTGGATAGGCGATGGAGACGGGTGAGGACATGCCATGCGGCTGTAGGGTCTATGGTCTCACCAGTGGTGAAGTCGCCGAGGAAGGGCTCTATGGCTAGGCGTGATGTTGGAGGAGCGACTGGGACGAGGGCGCGTACAGCGCGACCAGCATCATACAGATGGTCGGCCTGGGTGGAGTCGTACGGAAGAGTGTACGGACGAGGACGGGGTCTCAAAGTCCTTTAGCCCACGGCCGGCACCCAGACTGGGGCCAAGGACTGAGGACACTGTCTGCCTCTAGCGCTAGGTCTACTGCTGCGCCAGGTAATGCGTAGCAACAGACACAGCGGGGCTAGCGTGCCAAGGAGGAAGGAAGAGTGGCGGGGCACTTGTGTCTGTATGTGATGCCCACGGCTACAGTTCTGCAAGTTGTTGCGTCAATGCGGCAAGCTGTTGCTGAATGGCGGCCAGTGGATCAGAGGAGCCGGCGACGATCCTGTGGACTATTGTAGTGAGTGCTGCTACTACTGCTACTGCTGCTGCTCCTACTGTTACTCATGCTGCTTCTGTTACAACTGCTGCAGCTGCTACAAGAAAGGGGGACTA
Organism: Penium margaritaceum; assembly: GCA_023375785.1. Taxonomy (NCBI): domain Eukaryota; kingdom Viridiplantae; phylum Streptophyta; class Zygnematophyceae; order Desmidiales; family Peniaceae; genus Penium; species Penium margaritaceum. Next base: position 208,701 of record SZWC01000522.1, read on the forward strand.
AGGATCCCCCCAACAGAGGAGGAGCCCTCCCCATTGGGGTTGTTAGCCATGGTGTTTTTCTTGGCCCTCCTTGTTCTCCCCCTTTCTTTGTGTGCTGCTCATATAAGTAGTGACATCAGTAGTGACGTCAGCAGTGATGTCAGCCTAGGATGGTTGACGTCATCATTTGTTGCTATGTTATCTGTAGAGTTGCTGCTGTAGATCGGTTTTTTTGTGTTGATGACGACAGTAGTGACATCAGCTGAGAATTGCTAACGTCAGTATTGGTTGTTATAGGAGCCGCTGTTGTTTCAGCTTTAGAGCAACAACTGTTGTTGCTGCCGCTACTGCTATTCTGCTACTACAACTGCTACTGCTGTTGTGGCTGTTGCTACAGCAGCGGCTGCTGCTACTGCTGCAATTGTTGCTACTACTACCAATGTGTTGTTCTTCTATGCCCCATGGCCACTGCTATGGGTTGATGGACAGGTTGGGCATGCACTGCTCCCTTGGAGTAAGTCCCCCAAACCTTGTTCGTGGTGCAATTCCAAGCGAGACACCAGAAGTGTAGTGCAACGGATAGCATGTTGGACTTAGGGACAACAGGTCCTGCGATCGAGCCTTGATGTGCGCAGGAGGTTTTTTGACCTTCTAGCACAGGGGAAGTTCTTAGACATTTCTCCATGCATGAGGAGAGTGCGCCACTTGGCGGTCAGTGGATGCGCCAATTGGCGGACTGGTGAGGTGGTGTGGATTGACCACCCCAAAAGTGTCACTACCCACACACCTTAGAAGCCAGGCCTAGGACTATATGTACCAGGCTCATTCCTCATTCTAATTACACAATCTGGCCTTAGATGCTCCTCACAGAGTTGTCCAACTAAGGAACAGTATAAAGAAGACACTGGTTGGTCTAAGCCCCAGGAGTTAGTCTTTGACTAGCACCTCGCGCGAAAGTGACCAAGTGTTAAGTGGACACAGTTGCTAGCAAGTGATTGCCTAGGAACTGCTCAGTGTGGAACCGTGATCCTGAGGGTGATATCTTCTCCTAGCTGAAATGCTAGGAGCGGACGGCAGGTGCTATTGTGTCGGCCCTGTTTTCTAGTCCGTTTGCCTCAGGCCGGTTGACAAAGGGTTATGGGCCCACACTGACCAGTTGTAAGGCACGCTT